>VZTO01003181.1:18417-63778 GCA_013400615.1 Syrrhaptes paradoxus | reverse complement strand
AGAAATTTTTCACTATGAGGGTGGTGAGACACTGGAACAGGTTGCCCAGGGAAGTTGTAGATGCCCCATCCCTGGAGGTGTTCAAGGCCAGGCTGGATGAGGCTTTGAGCAACCTGGTCTAGTGGAGGGTGTCCCTGCCCATGGCAGGGGGGTTGGAACTTGATGATCTTTAAGGTCCTTTCCAACCCAAACCATTCTATGATTCTATGATTCTATGAAATATTGTAGATGAAACATGCTGCATAAAGGCATGGTAGCACTCCAAGACACGTGGCAAAACTCCAGATGACTTGCCAGCAACCAGCACTTCACACGCAAACAGCACAAACGTTTCTGTAAATGCTCAATTTTTTCCATTAAATATTGTTACTAAAGTCTAGGCCTGTTCATTTTTTTTAAGGCCGGATAAATACCAGCAGTCTTGAAGGTACATTATGTAATATATTAGGTAAGTCTTCTCTTTCTCCAGTTTGTACTGTAGAAATTACAGTCAGAGAAGTGGCAGTAATTCTTTGCATAGACATCAGGTTTTAAATCATTTTTGGAAAGAGAAAAACATTTTTATCAACAATGTTTCCCCAATGAACTCTATGGTGAACTTCATTTTGCTGCAGAGTCAAAGCACTAATGTTTAAGGCAATTTCTATTTTTTAGTTTTAAATGGTTTACATATTGTCTAATGTAAAAGTTAATTTCATCTGCAGTGAAGAAAAAAATTCCCAGAGGTAGACCCTCAGAGTGAACTTACTCATTACAGTGATTTAAGTGGTGTAATGATTGTTCTCTGTTTTTTTTTCCTATCCACATGTGGCAATTTGCCACCGCTCAGTATAAATGACCACGGCCCTGCCAAACTAGTTGTGGAAATGGCTCACATTAAAAATTACTTTCCTGAAAACCCCAAAATAATTAAACCACACTAGAAAACATGTCAAATTGTGAGAGAAAAATGCAGAGAAATTTTGGATGCTAAATTATTTCTCTGCCCATTTTTAACAATATGCCAATATTCTCAGGAATAAAAAAGTGGTTTATCTAGATTCTGCATACATTGTTTACATGTCCAAACAATACATGTAAAGTACATGTTAACCTTACAAATATTTGTCAGAAAAAACGCAATTAAAAAAAATTTAAAATCTTCCTAAAACATCAACTGAGAAAATAAAATTGAGCTAATATTAGCTTATTTTCCATATTGTCATTTAACAGCGACATTTAATTATCATTAACCCTGAGGTAGGCATTTGCTCTGAAAGCTGATTTTCTTAACTGAATATGCAGGGTTTTCAAGGAGTTAAAATACTAAATCTTCCCAATCCTCCAGCATTGTGTGTCTGCTTCTGGCTGGCATACTGACATCACAGTACTTCAGCACTTTCAAACCAACCCTCAAGATCTACGGCACAGGTTTATCTCACCTCCAAAACCATCAGGCACATATGTTTTAAGCACAATGTTGCAGAAAACCGTTGGAAGAGAGAGTGGTTTGTTGCCCTCATTCCGAAGGGAAATATGTCTGTAACCTGCTTGCAGACCATCCAGAGGCAGGATCCTCTGACCAATCAGCTTATTATTGTCATCATACACTGCTATTCTCAGGACAGCAAGATCAGGGAGAATAACCTGGAAAGTCATAAAATAAAGAAATTCAATGACACTAATACAGTAGCACCATCCCCACCTCCCATGTTTGAACCATTCATTTTGTATGCCAGAAACAGACTATCACCACCGTAAGATAATGTCTTTCCCTGCAAACTGCACACTTTAAGATGAATATTTCCTAGAAAAGCTTTTTTTCACCCTAAATAATAGGTAATTTCAGAATATGCAAATTTCTTAGCTTACAGTTACACTAGCTAAATATTTTGCCTATTTATTTTTCATTACTGCAGACTAGTGACATCAATAAGAAGGCAGGTAAATACTACCTGGGGAATGACAGATACAGTGAAAATCGAAGGATAGATAGTGCTGAATCAGGAAGAACTATGGCAGAAAGATGGGATTTGGGACGTATCCAAAGGGCAATGAATGGAAAGAGTGCAAGCACAAGCTGATGGGGATGTAGGCTAAACTACAGGTTCTGCGAAGGGGAGAAGCCAACAGAGGAAGGCAGGACAGGGTGCCAGACTGGCTGAAATGGTGCACTGCCAGCAGAAGTGGGTGTGCTGTACTCATGACAAGGGGACATGGTATGCGTGGTTGGTAGGGATGCTGCCAGCTATCTGCATCTGTCAGCCTACATCTGGACCGACGAAAACAGTAACAAAAATATCCCCTGCCTTCCCTGGAACAAAGGTGCTGCCCCTGTGCATGGAGCAGTGAGGAACAGAGAGCCTCACAGAGAGGTGCACCCTCTCTGCCAGCTTGGAAAGATCTTCCCTCTCCTTCTCTACCTGGCTCTATTCGTCAATGCTTATAGGACAAAAGGAAAGACCTAAGTAAAATTGAGTCTACTATCTCCCTTAGACTTCTGCCCTGCCACTTTCATTTTCAGTTTTAGAGGGCACAAAACAAAGTATGCTTTTGGTCTCTGAACCCACTGGAACTATTAACTGATCGATTGCTTTACTTGATTATAACTTAGGACTCCCAACACAGGTTACCACCCGTACTCAACCCATCCTCCTGTTACACAACAGAGTGACAACACAGAACTTGGGTTAGAACGACTGAAGCTTTATTTTATTTAAAATAAAAACAAGAAAACACGAAAGAAGAACAAGCAAACACATCACCTGAGAGCAACTACACAGGATTAAATAAATATCAGCTTGAGGAGAACACTGTAACCCCAAATAGGGCAGGAAAGATCTCTCCTCCACAGGCCACAGATCAGCACATCTCTTATTATGGGATGGGCTCAGATACAGATTTGCTAGGGAGCGGGAGTGGGGACTAAGAAGTTTATCATTCCCTCTCCATTAATTTGTTCTATGGTATACTGGTAGGTACTTCTACTCTCATGACATTTTAGCACTCTGTACCCCGTGTCTTCATTTCCTCCAACTGGAAAAATTGATCCTGCTGTGTTTATGCCACTCATCTGCTTGGTCATCAGTGTATGTCTTGATTACAATGCTAAGCCTGATATGATAAGGCCCTGAATTGAAGAAAATAATCTCTTGGATGACTTACAGTATGAGTTAATCAAGTTAATATTTGTGACCATGTAATTGTTCACTGCAGTGCAGAGCAGCAAGTCCAAGGAATATTTGCATCGGACACTACCTATGCCACAATACACAGGTACCCACTTTTCAGGCTGAAGCTGTGTGCACCCTCTAGTTTATGGGCCTTTTGATTTAAGAAATCAGAAAACAGCAGATGCTGGCCATATGGCTAGCAAGCCATGGGCAGCATGATTGCCTGTCATTGTACCTAAGCATCTTCCCTGTGTCTCCTCATATACAGAGAAAAGCCCTTGAAGTCACATTCCTTCCACAATATATTTGAGTCCAGAAAAACCTTTTGTGTTACTACATTTCTATTAAAAACTTGTAATACTGTTAAAAAAGTAGATTATGTGTGTAATATACCCAAGTGGGAAGTGTTATCACCACTCAGCAAAGTCTGTCACTTTGGAATAAAAAAGCAACAATTTTGCATGACAACAAAACAGGTGTAAGCAAAACAGACATTTTCAAACATGGCACTGCTAATAGACGTAGTCTGGATGAAACTCCAGACAACAGGAAAAAAAAAATCATATATATATAAACACTGAGAAATAAAAACTGAACATGGATGACTGATCTCTCTTTAAATGCCCCATACAAAAAAAAAGGGTTGTTTTTCTTTTATTATTTAAAAAATTAAAGAAAAATGTACATGATGCACATGGACTACTGAAGGAGGGAGCTGGCAACATGTCTGAGGAACACAGCACCCTTCCAACTTTTCCATGTAACAACATTGACCTTAGCTTTGGATGCAGCATCTCACCTGCCCTCTGGGCTGAAGGAACAGTGCAAGATAGCAGCCACTGCCAGGGCAGGGAAGAAGAAATCTCCAAGGAATGATGGTGTCCATCAGCGGGGGCTCATTCTGAGCAGACTGCATACCTTGAACACAGGCATGGCCACGGAGGAGGTGGCTACCTCCAAGTGGAAGGAGGAAGCAAATGGGAGGGAAAAGCCAAACAGAAACAACAACAAAAAAAATAATGTGACAGCTCAGAAGTTATCCATTAGAAAACTAAAACAAAGCAAAATTAAAAAAAAAAACAAAACCAAAACCAACCTCTTGAAAGCTTATTTCAGCTTTAGATTGTTTACTGTAGTAAACAGGAACCCTACAAACCCTTTTTCATGGGAGCAGTACTTATTCATGTGAGCAGTCAGGCTGAAAGCAGGGAGGAGTGCTGAGATGAGCAAGGATGCTCATGTGCAAAAGTGCTTGCAACCACAAATCGTGTTTTCCAAATATCCTACCTTTCGAAATACAAATGATTCTTCATTGTAAACAGGGTTCAGACCATTGTTCATCACCATGCGTGTTCGAAATTCTTTACGTNCTTGAAGTCACATTCCTTCCACAATATATTTGAGTCCAGAAAAACCTTTTGTGTTACTACATTTCTATTAAAAACTTGTAATACTGTTAAAAAAGTAGATTATGTGTGTAATATACCCAAGTGGGAAGTGTTATCACCACTCAGCAAAGTCTGTCACTTTGGAATAAAAAAGCAACAATTTTGCATGACAACAAAACAGGTGTAAGCAAAACAGACATTTTCAAACATGGCACTGCTAATAGACGTAGTCTGGATGAAACTCCAGACAACAGGAAAAAAAAAATCATATATATAAACACTGAGAAATAAAAACTGAACATGGATGACTGATCTCTCTTTAAATGCCCCATACAAAAAAAAAGGGTTGTTTTTCTTTTATTATTTAAAAAATTAAAGAAAAATGTACATGATGCACATGGACTACTGAAGGAGGGAGCTGGCAACATGTCTGAGGAACACAGCACCCTTCCAACTTTTCCATGTAACAACATTGACCTTAGCTTTGGATGCAGCATCTCACCTGCCCTCTGGGCTGAAGGAACAGTGCAAGATAGCAGCCACTGCCAGGGCAGGGAAGAAGAAATCTCCAAGGAATGATGGTGTCCATCAGCGGGGGCTCATTCTGAGCAGACTGCATACCTTGAACACAGGCATGGCCACGGAGGAGGTGGCTACCTCCAAGTGGAAGGAGGAAGCAAATGGGAGGGAAAAGCCNAGGGTTCAGACCATTGTTCATCACCATGCGTGTTCGAAATTCTTTACGTATTGTGTCCGTGGGTAAACCATACATATCCACTTCTACATACGTACCGATTTTTTTGTCTGATAGGAACTGACCAGATATCACCTGCAAGATAACAACAGAGCAGTGAGAAAAAACAATAAAAAGTACACAGCATTTTATGAATACTGGAAAAATGGTATTGTTTTTATTGACAGAAGCCTGAAAAATACTTTATACAGAATAAATATATTTATTTCACCATATTAAAATGCTATATTTAGTTTTACAATTGCATTTCTTTAGAAAAGCTTTTGTGACGGGACCTTAAATATATCCTTAATTTGAAATTATTGTGCTCGTTGTGCTATGGTATTCACAGTTTTAAGTCAGCTAGCCCAATTAGCCAATGTCTTCCAGATGTGTTCACTATACTACTGAAAAACTGAATGAGACAACCAGATTAGGCACTCTATTCTGCAACTTTAAACTTTCCGTTCGGAAGCACTGTCATCTATTATATGTATTGACTACAAAGAAGTGAAAGGAAGATATTGCTCTGCTTTCACTTAAGTAAAGGTTTCAAACTAATCACACAACAGCCTAACTCGATATTTCATGTCTGGGAAAAGCAGGATGCCTAAAAAGCAAATAAACCAAAAACCCACACAACTCCTTACATTGTTATGTATATGAAGATTTGTTGCAATTTTACTCCAAGTCAAGATTAATCTAGCCACAGCAAGTGATTACTCCAGGAAAATGTTTTTATTCCATCAAGATGATCTACTACTTAAAAATACAGCCAATTTTTTCATTACTATGATCAACGAGGGATAAAAAATTTGAAACACAGTATCAGGGACCTAAGATCATTTCAAGCCCTTTTCTTTTAATGATCTAACATTCTTCCAGGGAACACTCTGGATAACAAATCTGAAAAGTAACGTGGCTGAGGGGTACTACTCAACTCCTTTATAATAGAATTTATACGGAATTTTATACTACTTTTAGTCACATAGGAGCAAGTGGCAAAATACATGATCTAAGAACCATCTCTTGTGATACTTTGAACTTACGTTCTCACCACCAGATCCCACTTCCTTCTTGGAGGGACTGTACTATCATTAATGTTAGAGAAAAATGACATTAATACAATTTTTTTTTTTCTTCTGGAGATGCAAATGAAACTTACTTAAATGTCTAGAATGCACAATGAACCCTTGCTTGGAGAGAGTTTGAAATTCGTATCCTGCACATAGAAAGTGATAACTAAAAGCTTAAGTCTGTTAAGCTGCACATAGGGTATTTGAGCAAAAACAGCAGAGTGTCAAGTCACAAAAGTTACAATTGTCAGCCTCCAATTGTCAGCCTCAGTTCCAAAACATGCTACCTAACCATGCTTTAGAACTACAAAAGAAGTTTCAAGGACTTTGTTACTCAGAGATAACTCCAAAGTAAGGACCTCCATCACATGAACCATGTTTCTCTACTTATTTTGAAAATATCCTGTCCCCATGTGTGCCTATATTCCTCCTTGCTCTGTGGTGATAAGTGATGTTTGCATAATTTCATACTGTCCACAGAAATAAACTTCACTCATTAATTCATTTCTGTGGGCTGATGTAATTCAAAAAGAGCACAAGGGAGTTTAAAATTCAGCATTAATGTATAATAACAAACCATTTCTAATTCTATCATGTTCCAGTAAAACCACGTAAATATAGATGTCTTAGCCAGCAACAAAAAACAACAGAAAGAATTTGATTAAATTCACACAATCCAAACACATTTTCTGTAGATACCCTATTTCTGTTGACATTTAAATGTGACTTTGGATGTGATAAGATGACAGAAGTGTGTCTATTGGTGTTTCACCTGTACAGAACATGTTGCAGCAATTACACCATCTACAGGAGTTTCAGAGAAAGGGTCAAATGTTCGATCTGGTCGTCGCATGAAATCTGGTTTAAGTAGATACCTTATTTCAAGAAAAAGAAGATGACAATTATTCTTGTGTGGAAATTAAAAGAGTATTACATATAAATAAAATGGATGTTCTAGCTTTAAACAATGAACTCTCTTACAGCACTGTAAAATATAGACTATAATTCTAGCTGCAAGTGTGAGGAAGTAAAAGGAAATATTACAGTTGTCTGGAATACAAATAAATGTTAATCTTAATTTTGAATTACCAGCTACTCAGAGATGAAATTAACCCTGGATTTCAAGATAAAAATAAAAATAATATAATCTAGGACATTTCAAAATGATTTAATAATACATTTTAAAAATACAGCAAGTTAATCATACAAGAAAAAGTAGATGCTCTCATTCGTTTTAATTCTTTAACGCTTTAGAAAAATACAGAGGGCTTATTCAATTTTATTTTTTTTAAATGAAGCAGTTCTATAGAGTCAAGACTCATACAATAAATTTCAGCTTGAAGCTCAATTTTTCATCTCGGTTATAAAACCTTGGAGGAAACAGCTGATAATGTCAGTGCTGACAGATTGTTAATTATAGTAGTATGTAAAGTACTACCATAACAACACTTGCAATACATCCCTGAGGACTATACACTGGATCAACATATCAATGAAGCCTATACATGCTCTGATGAATCAAAACCCAACGATTCTACCATTAAAACAAAATAGCAGTTGATCACAGAAATGGTGTGCTACACATGACAGGGGTTCTCTTCCACTGGTGGAAGAAAATGTGTAACTGGAGTCATCTTGCTAATTCTCCAGCTGTTACAGAATAACAGCTGCTAGAAGACAATTTTTTATCCACACGTAATCTCTCTAATGAATCAGTGGTACACAATGCTATAAAGGCTCAGAGAGAATTCAGAAATAATTTTAAAATGCTGGAAAAATTCCAATAGAAAGAATGTCCATGTTTTCTCCCATTTTTGCGTAATAATGTGGCTTCTGTTTAGGAAATAAATATTCCTCATTTTTCTTACATTATAAATGTGTGTGATTTCATAATATTTTATTAATTTAAAGTAGGTTATGGGCAGAAGGGAACTATCAGAAACATCCTCAGCCTCTGCTTCAGTCCTGCTGAAATAAAAAATACTGAAGCTAGAGTGACTTGAACTTGTTTCACCAGCATGAAAACTGTAAATCAGAGAAAAAAAGGAGCAGAGACAGAAGGAAATGTAATTTTTAATTTTCATTGTCCTGTGCGTTTTCTGTGACTGAAACAGCACCACATTTATAATGCATATAAAAATACACCACTATTACTGTAATACCAGAGGACTGACATAAGAATCAAGGAATTTAGTTGATGATGCCCATCCTTCAGATATTTGGCAAGAGTGAATATGTGCTCTTTTACTAGGCTTGTGGGTCAAACAAGAAAGGAACCATACTCCGCCATAAAAAAAAAAACTTTGGTTTTCTTCTTTTTTTTTGTTGTTTTGACTGACATGACCAGAGACTGCACCTTTGCCAAACCCAACAGCTTCTATCTGGAGAGTTCACAACTGAAATAAAGGGGTAGAGTGGCAAAGCACTATGTTGCCCATTCTGCAGATGAGGAATTTTAACAAGCTTCATCTACTCAGACTTTCATTCTGAATGAGATTTGCATTAGTAAAAGAGTTGTTTCTTCCCAGGATGAGTTTGCAGATTTTAACGTGTTTCTGGACTGACATTTCCTACGATTCATCAAAATTCTTTCTCTTGATGTTAATGATCAGCCTATCTTATTATGGTATAAACCCAACATTTGAGAAAAATCTATCAACTTCACTTGAGCATCCTTTTTCATGCAAAAGTCATGAGCAAGAACTTAGACAGATAAAACACTTCAGTATTCTCTGTGAAAACTGCTCTCCAACCAAAGTACACAGATTAAAAAAGTGATCCCTATGTATTAAGACTCAATCTGTCCAAGTAAATTTGTCAGTTCTAGGAACTGTGCAATGAATCTCCATTCTGAGGCATATCATCAAAGAAAGATTTAGAACAGAAGCTGAAGATGTATTTAAATAACTGTGTATGGTATTCATGATCTTCTTCACAATTTGTACACAAAGCCTCTTCTATCTCAGCTGTAAAAAAATGGGCATAATTAAAAAGCATATTCATCAGAATACCTCCTTGCAGGGGATAATTCTCCCTCAATCCTGCTAATTTCTACTCTTCACCTAACATCCCATTTTTCTTCTGTAACACATAATTAATAATGACAAAATTCTATTAAACCCATATACAGTGACAACAGTTTAAATCATATCACTCACCCGCATGATCCATTATATTCAAATTTTCCTTGATTCAACTGCATTGCTAAATCTGTCAGGAGAGAAAAAATTACTATCTTTCCTCCTGAATAAACAATCATTTTTAGAAAAAAAAAAAAGACTGTTTGTCCAGAATAATCACTTTAAATGAAAATTAAATGTAAGGCATATACACACACATTTAAGAAATAAAAGTAAGCAACAGGAAAACTTAAATTTCTTCACAGTAGTAACAGCTTCATCAACCAAGCTGAAGTCTATGCTGTACTTAAAAAACAGTTTCTTCCTGAATTCAAACACACCCAGCAGACAGAGAAGCATCAGACTGTGATCATGCTAAGTGCCTGGGACGGGATTTCCATCATCTCAGTATCTATCTACAGTATAGATGTCTCCATTTCTGCTAGTGATCTAAAATCACTTTGAATAACAGAACAATACAGGCACTTTTAAAAATGCAATTAATCTCAGTCTAAGGCAGACATATCAAATATACCAGATGAGATGCATTCAATGCATTATTATGGCACTTGTATATAAAGACAGATAGCAAACACATAATAACTCCACTCCTACCCAACTCTCTCCCAAACTTTGTAAAAAATAAAATGTTTTCCTGCAGGTTTCCAATTACACTAGAGTACAATAGCCTTGTTTAGCAGTAACACATGTCTTCTCTTGCCCAACAGACTACCTTCAAAAAGGAACAAAACCCCTTCTGTATGTTCTCTGTTACACAAAACACAAGATTCTCATATGCTCCTATTATTAGTTGTTCCTCACTTTACTGGGCAGCCTTAACTTCTATTTCCTCAATTATTCTTCAGCCTGATAGCACACTTGGACCATGGAAGACTAACAAAGGAAAGCTGCCTGGTTCCAACTATACAATATCACTCTTATTTGCAATATAAAGGGGTTGAGAATGACATGCAGTGGGCAGAGGCAGTGCTGGGACGAGAGTGAAGCTTGTGCGTCTGGTTCAACCTCCACATCACATCCAGTGGAGTGCTTTACAAGCAGTGTATCCTAGTAGAGCTTTTTCTTGCTTCCTTCAACTAGTGAAAACAGTGCAAACCTTTGCAAGACAGAACTCAGGGTATGATCATTAGGGATGTCTGCAGTTCCAAAGACACCATTTAGGGTGGGGACAGGAGGAGAAGGGCACAAATGCACTATCACAGCTAGAAAAACGGAAAAACTGGTCTGTTACATATATGACTGAAGACATGCCTAGATTTAATTAAAAAACACCCCAAAAAACCCAAACATCCTGCTAATTATACTCACACCTTCATTCAACAGGAATAATACACCTCCTTCTCAGTTTATGCTGTGGAGAGGCATTTACATTCCTTGGAATCTTTCTCACAGCTAGGATCTCAGCCCCCATTCTCTGATGCTAAACACATGACTAAGACTTTACAATAACTGGTCTAGAAATGCATTTGACACACAGTCACTACTTTTTACTATCTTAATTTGTACAATCCTTCATCTTTACTTTGGGGAGATGCACCCAGTGTGCCAAAGTTGTGTTTTGTGCAAACATGACTCCCCTGTAATTAATATTTTTTATTAATAAAATATTATCATTTATGTGAGAAGTTACAGTACTCTATTATTTTCCATGGAAGGGGACTGAATTTTCCTTCTGTGTATGGCTTTTTTTATTGCTCCTTGTCTTACGCTTCTGTTATTCCACCCCACTGTATTATTTAGCCATATGTCCATTTCCTCAAAAAATGCCAAAAGCAAATCCATGGCATCTGTTTCAGAGTTACTGTCCAAGCCATTCTTTAGGATTGAGGTTCACTGGTCGTTGCTGCCTTACCTGGGGTCTGATAGTTCAGTGAGACCATCTGGCAGCCAGCGTTCCAGAAAATTTGAGGCATGTAATTACTGGAATCCACTCGGCCTCCCTTTGGGTATATCCGACTCATTTGTCGTTTATTATAACTGTACAATTCATCAAGGAAAATTAAATAAAAACATCAAAGAAATGTATGGGCATATCCTGGTATCTTCAGTATTTCTTACATTAATCTTACTACTTCTCATCCTATGAACTACTTTCCCTTTTCCTTTATAGACATGGAACACTTTAAATCTAGAAAGGTGCATTTGTTCTTTATTTGTAGCATTAGTAGACAAGTGGTATGAGGTGGTGAAAGGATACTTCACAAACTCAATGGCATGGGTCTTCAGATACCCTAGTCCGACTGATTCATTGAAAGAGGACATATTATGATGAATATTACGTTCTAGAAAGAAAAGACAAAACATTTTAAAACAGATCTGTACTGAAAAATCAAAATTCAAAAATCACACTATACGTAATGGTAGGATATAGCAAATTCTGGTCTGTTTCCCCATTATCTGCCACTCATAGAATCAAATTATACTGAAGAGAAATTTCATTATATTTCCGACTTCCCTTTTTCTTTCACTTCCTGGGAAATCAGAAGTGTCTTGTTTAGGGCAAAATTGTTATTCAGAGCCTGTTATTGTGTGGCTAGATAAGGCAAAACAACATGACAAATAGTCTAGTGTGCAATATGAAAGCATCAGCTAACCGCTGACCACTGTGACAATCATGCTCACCTTACTTTACAGAAAGATTAAATTAAAAAAGCAGTTTAGGTGGAAAGGCGTATAAAATGCAACCAGCCTCCACAGCTTCATGTTCTCCCAGTAATTTAGTGACTCCATGTGGATGACCAATGGAATAACATGCTAGCTTTACATTCAAGGAAACAGATCTAAAAAATATACTGATGACGGTCATTAAATTGTAAAACTCTTATGCCATTTCTAAACTCAGTAAATTTAGAGATTAAAAGACTACCTAGAATAAGCAGATAAATACTTTTATTTCATTCAACCTTTTATGTTACCTTCTGCTACATCGAAACCTTGAAATTTTACAGGTTGAGCATAGTTGACCATTGTTGATAAATATGGATGTATATTGGTTGTGGCACCTACATATTTGTAAGATGCCATCCACGCTTGTTCATCTTCAACAGTAACTAAACCCTGAAAACACATTAAAAACAATCATCACTACTTGTGTGTACAAAATGTGATACAAAATTATACCCAAAACCTGCAGGACGTTAAAGAAAGTACAAATTAACACAAGAAAAGTGGAAATGTAATGTTGCAAATTAAGATTTATTTTCTTACTGATATATGCACCAAACACTCCCAATGTTACAGGATGCATGCAAGAGGGCTGATGACAGAAAAGCTCCTAAGAAGTGGGTAAACATTGCATTATGTTAGTAGGGTAACTTTGGGATAAAAGAGAAATATTACAACAGGCTGCATAACAGTGGCAATATAACAATTTATCTTTGTCAAATAATTTCCCAACAATTGTGATTTAATGTACATTTTCTGACAGCAACTGTGGTGAGGTAATGAGTACCTACTTGGCACTGAGTAGAACTTTCTCAACACCAAAATATAAATACGTTCAATTGCTAATCTTTGCTAATTAAAGCATAACAAAATACAGGGATTACAACCTTCATCGGACAAACAGATGTCACAAGACCAACAAGAGACAGAGTACCAAGTTCATATTCCTGGCCACTTAAAATGATAAAAGTCTGAGTCCATCATTCACATAAAGATGTACTATATTTAGAACAGAACTTCGTAAGTTTTCTACAAGTATCTCATCTGCTAGAAATCCACAACAGGAAGCACTTTTTATGTGGATCTACCTGTCCAACTTTTTCCTTTCCCTCAACCAGTTTGAAAAACATTATTTTCACTGAAAGAAAGGAAAGAAAGATCTCTGTCAGACAATCTAAGAAAACTCCACAAGTCTTACTATTCATGCCATTTTTTCCTACAAATATTTTTCTTTGTTCTTCTACCAGTGAACCAGCTACCAAAAAATCTAACCTGCTCTAGACTGACAGTAAACTTCTACATGGAAGTACTAAGTACATTTAAAAATTCTTACAGTACAGCTTTTTATTTTCAGAATGCAACCCATGTTTCCCAGTAGGTTCTCCTCCCTTATTATATCAGGAAACAGTGAATAACAGGAAGCACTGCAAAGTGTTTTCTTGGACAGCAAGTCTCAGCATGTCCAACAGCTTTAAAGCTTGGAAGAAGAATGCAGTTGACAGTACCTACACTGCTGCAAGTTATTTACTCAGGAGATAGCAGAGCAAAGGAAATATGAAACTACTTGCCAGTATTATGGGTATGTACCTGTTACCTGCCATATAGTGAGGACAGATTTAAAAAAATAATTCCATGTGAAGTGAAACAATTTATGCCTTGATATGCTAAGACAATTATAGTCACAAGGAACATAATTTTCTGACTGCATAGAATCACAGAACGGCCTGGGTTGAAAAGGACCATAGTGATAATCTAGTTTCAACCCCCCGCCATATGCAGGGCCACCAACCACTAAACCAGGCTGCTCAGAGCCACATCCAGCCTGGCCTTGAATGCCTCCAGGGATGGGGCATCCACGACCTCCCTGGGCAACCTGTTCCAGTGTGCCACCACCCTTTGGGTGAAAAACTTTCTCCTAATCTCTAACCTAAACCTCCCCTGTCTTAGTTTAAAACCATTCCCCCTTGTCCTATCACTATCCACCCTCGTAAACAGTCGCTCCCCCTCCTGTTTATAGGCTCCCTTCAAGTACTGGAAGGCCGCAATGAGGTCTCCCCGGAGCCTTCTCTTCTCCAAGCTAAACAAGCCCAGTTCCCTCAACCTTTCCTCATAGGAGAGGTGCTCCAGCCCTCTGATCATCTTAGTGGCCCTCCTCTGCACCCGCTCCAAGAGCTCCACGTCCTTCCTGTGCTGGGGGCCCCAGGCCTGGACACAGTACTCCAGATGGGGCCTCACAAGAGCCGAGTAGAGGGGCACAATCACCTCCCTCTCCCTGCTGGCCACCCCTTTTTTAATGCAGCCCAAAACACAGTTGGCTTTGCGGGCAGCAAGCACACACTGCTGGCTCATATCCAGCTTCTCGTCCACCAGGACCCCCAAGTCCTTCTCTGCAGGGCTGCTCTCAAGGAGATCTTCCCCCAGTTTGTATAAATACCTGGGGTTGCCCCAAGTGCAGCACCCTGCACTTGGCCTCATTAAACCTCATTAGGTTTACATGGGCCCACTGTTATCAAAATGAGTCCAGATGCACGTGGTTTTATGTGTACTTTAGACTGAATTGAACTTCCAGTGGTCCATGAAATCAAACTGATATCATGTTTTAATATTGCTCACCAGGGTTCAACCCAACTGTTTTTCAGGAATACACATACTGCGTGTTAACAGATCTGTTCCTTAAATATGACAAATAGTACACCCCTTTATTATCAGAATACAGGCATCTTTTTGCTACTAGGTTAATACTTGTTAATAGAGCTTAGAACTAAGGTAAATTTCTTCAAAGAAACTAGTCCTTTTCAGTGTCTTCATTTTTGGAAGCCCAGTAATTCAGGAAGAACTGACAATCAATCTTCTAAAAAACAGACTCCTTCAATGTGCCTCTTGCTGACTGCCCAGCATTGCTAATCATATTCTACTATCTTCATACATAAGAGTCTAAGTAATGAATCACAGTGAAAACAAGTCAAAGGAGATTACGCATGCCTTAGTGCCAAGGCAATAGTCCCCTGCAGACTACAGCTGCATTACTGCCTTACTGACACACTAGCTCTAAGACAATCCATAATTTTCAGAGTAAATAGGCTATACTCTTTGCAGTGTCCACAACTTTAAAATTATGAAATAGTAAGGAGTAAGGATGGAATATTTCTTAAAGCCTACGGAAACAAAGGAATAGTTACAACAGCACATGACCCTTTCAGGGGATAGAGAAAACAATGGGGGGAAAGTTGATCTCTGTAGCCTATTTACACCTCCCACCCCCCAAGAAAAGAAGCAGAACCCACTTAGAAACAACACAGAATGAAACAACGTGTGGTTAGGAATAGAAGCAGCTTCAATGAGAGAAGAGAAGGAATGAGAAGAGTGGGAGGAGGTGGAAAGAGTCTTAACAGAAGGGATTCCTGGGAGAAGATGAATGCAGAAGTCCCAAGTGAAAGCAAAAGGAGGAAAAAGAGAGGAAAAGAAAGTGCAGTCAGGGTAAGGGAGGAGGAAAAAAAAGAAACAGGGATGATACATCTCAACACCATTCAAAAAGACTGCTGTTTCCCAGTACATGACATTTGAGACTGAGATGAGACACTTCTAAGGAGGCAAAAGTCCCCAAATTTTCTGAAATCCCTAACCCCAGTGTAAAAGTACAGCAGAGGAAACCCTAGAGGAGAAAAGGAGGTAGAGTCACTTCCAAAAACAGGTGCAGTGAAACTGTGTGTAAAATTGTTAAACCACTAAGAATGAATGGTAAGTAATATGTGTGTTATATATAAAGCAGTAAAACAAACTACATAACATCCTATGTGTCACCTTTTTATTGTTTTCTTGCTCAGAATCTTCAACAGCCTAAGGGAAAAAAATATATATACATTACCCAAAGAAAAAGCAATGAAACTCACAGTAAGGAAAAAAATCCTCAAAAAGTTAAGGCATTTAGCAAAAAGTGTACCCTTTTCCACCTTCCTGTGTGGCTCACCTGTCCCACACTCTTGCAAAAATTTGCAGTTTCACATCTGGACACAAAAGATAAGAAATTCAACATCTGGCTAGCAATGGGAAGAGGAGGGAGGATGCCAGACAGTTAAGCCCAAACCAGCACTATCACTAGATGCTGGGGACAGGAAGCTTCAGAGAAGAAAGAAAGAATTGCACACCCAGACAACACAAAAAAATCATCTGATCTGGATATGCAAACTGCCCAGGCTCTGAAAACTTAAGGGTTAAGACTGCTGTAAACTGTGCTTTAAATGTCCACATTTGGAAAAGGCCTATCTCGAGACATTATTTGTGATGAGGTAATCTAGTGTCTGTCTTCAATTACAAGCTGCCACTACTGAGATTCTTAGACAAGATAAGTGTTGACTTGGCATTATTCCTAAAGAACAAGGATCAAGTCACTGATCAGCAAAGAAGCAGAGAAGCTGCCCAAGGGTGTAGACTGAGGATGAGTGACTGATCTGGAAAAAAAAAAAAAAAAACAAAAAACCCCACCACACCATACCACACGACACCATACCTTACCATACCATACTACACCANTCCCCCAAAAAAACCAAAAACCCAACAAAAAAAAAACCCAACAAAAAACAAAAGCAAAAAACCAAGCTCCAAAACACTCACATAGTTAAAAGACCAGATGACTTATTAAGTGAAACCAGCCCTAGAGCAAAGAAGTCAAACAATACTTTAGTGGGAAGATTCAAAAAAGTCCTGAAGAAGCAAAGATGTTGACATGTAGAAATACCAAGAAGGCAGGAGATCTGATGTCTCGGTGATACTTCTGCATACTGCCAAGGGTAATCTGTGCTATGAAAGATTTTCCATACCTATACTTCTATCTGGAGGAGGATCCAATGGTAGCCAAGCAGGAGAGAAGCGGGCAAAATAATTGAGTGACAGAGGAGCATGATCCGATAAGGTGCCTTAGCACTCACACGTTGGTTTTTTTTCTATAGCAAGCAGCAATAATGCGTTCAGTGCCAGAGCAGCCTTAGTTTTGAGTTCCAATATTCTGTCTCTAATTACTGTCAATAAATATTTGAGTTACTGAGCACAGACTGATAAACTGTACTAAATCAGGTATGAGTGGAATAAAGGGGACTCTTGACCTGTCTGCCAGCTGGCTGCTTGGTGTTGCCCCACTGCCATACCACCCCACTGGGGAATGACTGTCCTATTTTGCCTTCACTGCTGCAGGTGGAAGAGAAAATGTACCCTAAGAGTTAACAATATGAAATAACCCAGGAAATCCCTATAACAAAGACACAGGATGCAGCCTTACAAAAAAAACATCATGGAGCAAGGAAGCTGATATTCCACATCATACTAGAGCTCTGCAACTGAGATGCAAAGTAAAATGTCAGAGCCAAGAGCAGGAAACTGTTTGCTGCCTTTAATTAGTATTTTTGATCAAATCCTCCACTTCTTGTATACTGTTTGCCTACATACTGATTGTTTCCTCAGTGAGTATTCTACCTGAACAAGCAGAGAGTATTTTCAGCTGCAAAATTTTGTCTTCTCATGAACATAAAGGTTAGGAATCTGGTGAAGATCTCATGTTTAACTCTTCTGACAACATGTGCTGTGATGCTTCCTCAAAATAATGTCTTTTACACCCATCTCCATGGAAAGCTTCCAAAGAAATATATATCGGAAGACATCTCACCTTTTTGACACTGATGGCAACAGCTTCTTTTTGACTGTAATCATCTACAGTAAGGTCACTTCCAAATTTATACTCTGGATGAGCTTCTTCTTCCTGGTCAGCTGCACAGAAAAGAAAGAAGGATCAGAGCAAAAATCACAGCAACTGCTGATTCTATGAGAAGCATGAAACAAACGACAGTTGAATACACAGGTTTGGTTTTGGCTTTTTAAAAAAAAAAACAGAAATAAAATCCAGGGGTTTAGATTTACAAGCATAATAGTAAATTACAGCTAGGGCATGAGATTCTACAGTTTTCACATGGTTAGTAAGAGAAATTTGATTTAGTGTATTTTTAAAGGAATCAAAATTTACTTAGCAAAAGTGTTAAAAAAACCTAGTAGGTTTGGGGAAATAACAAGAAAGGAAACCAGAGTTCTTTAAATAAAGATGCAAAATGTTGCTCATGTCCAGGTTTCTCATGTGCATTGTTAGAGTCTCCTTAGAGTCTTCCCTATTACAAGGAATAATTTTCATTTGCTTTTAAGGTGATTTTCAGTTAGAACCTAGTGTACTCAAAGAATCTAAAAAGTTATCTTACAAACACAAAATCACTATCAAATTATTCATATGGATTTAAACAATGATTTTAGAAAATACTTACTTGAGCGCCATGGTAGTTTAGCACATAATTAATAACACAGCATAACAAGAACACTATTAGAAATAAGCATTCTGATGGAAAATCAGCCTGCAAAATAACAGCATCTCGTCTGTGCTCCTTGATCATCTGAAGAAAGATACTGAGAGGCCTCTCCAAAAATTGTTGTACTTCAGTCTTTTTTTAGCATTGCAAGCACAGATACCTGATTTGGATCACAAAGAATATCTTTCACAAGGACTTCTACTGACTGCAACTGCAGTGGCTTTCTGCTATTAAAAAAAAAATAAAAAAATCAAGGATAGGACCAAGGGGTAGGCTACAGATGGGCTGTTCAGTATGACATGGGTCACAGGCCAGTACCTTGGTAAGGACACTTGCAGGCAATGCATGATTTACCTCTTCTGAAGGTGGATATTTAAAACAGACAAGGTAAATCACACTCTAGATATGTCTATTTATCTCTCCTGGCCATAAATACATTCCATATCACTGGCTCAGATCTAGATGTTTACACTGAAGATATCTGAAGTTTGGCAAGAAAAATTCTATCCCTCATTTTATCCTTATAAAGTATAATGCAATAATCCAATCTGATATTGACACAAATATCTCTCTCCCACACACACATATACATACAGTGGAAACTGACTTGGTTGCTGCTTCAGTATGACTTCTGAACAGCAAGTGAAAGTTAAAATTACCAGTAGTACCACCAACTGAGCTCATGTTCCTACCACAACCTCCCACAGAGCCAGGAGCAGCTGTGGTATGCATCCGAGATGTGATGGTAAGGCTGGAGGTCTATATAAATGGTCCTGCATTGAGCCCAGACTTACTGCTGCTGTCACAGACCACCAGCACGCTAAAAATGTGCATACTAGTTGCTCGTGCCAGCCTATTGATTTACCACAGGCAATGTTTGAGAGCTCTTCTCTATGAAATCCTCACCGCTTTCTATTTCTTCTTCATTATCATCCTCTAGGATATTTACAGGAGCAGCAGTTTCCCCAGCCTCCATCATTTTTTTCAGAGCATCAAGCTGTTCTGTTAATAAGAAAAATAAAAACAAATTAGTCATGACATTAATGGTTTGTAGCACAAAGAAACACATGAGAACAGTCATAAATGATTCTCTGATCCCAAGAGCTACTTTTATTTAATGGGTTCTCTAAGTTTTCAGTTAACAATAAAATTTTATAGAGTAAGAGCATCATTAGACATACACTGCTGTTAGATCTGAAAAGTGGTCAGTAAGGGCTGTATCCAAAACTCACTGATGTTAAGAAAAATATTTCCATAGACTTCAAAGGTCTTTGGAGCAAGCATATTACTTATTCAAATAATAAATAGACAGCTATCTCTTTGGTGCTTGATCTATGGAAATGGAGGCAAAGTGCTTGAAATTTCCATTGTGTTCTAATGTGCATTTCACTTAGACAGTATGAACACAATCATATATGACTGAAGTCAGTGGAAGGTCTGCATGCCTATCTTTGAATGGAGAAGGACCAGGGTTTATCACTACAGCCATACTGGAAACTAATATAGCAAAATTATTATTACTGAAAGAAGACAACTGTCAGAACTGGCAACAATACCAAGAAGAGCAATTTGAAATTCCATTTCATTTTATGCTTATCCTGGAAAAACACAGCAATACAAACACGCCAGAATTTACAGGAGATTCTATTTGCATTATATTTTAGCTCAACCAGCGATCTGATACAAGTCCCAGGATTACACTTCTAGGTCTGTCTATGCCTATACTACATGCTCATATCAAGGCCTAGACTCTGGCACTCACATGAAACACAATGGCAAAGTGCCATTTATGTATAATTCATAATTCTTCCAACACTACAGTACAAGCAATTTGGAAACTTCAGTAACAAAATCTATTGGTATTCATCTGGACTTTCATTTAATTTAATACTTGTCAAGCTTTACTTACTTTTTTCTACTTCAGGTTTCAGCCTTTTATTCTTTATGAGAATCTTTCTTTTGAGGTCATTAGGAGAAGGTAAGGCTTTACCTGGATCAAGCTGTAAAATAATTTAAAGAAAAGGCTTAATAACAGCTATTTAGCCTCTTTGTATCCCTGTTGGGGATTTTGACTTTAGGACAGCAATGGTAAGGGGCACTGAACAAGCAGTGCAACCTCAGGAACAACCCTGGGAGGTAGCGTGACTGCAGTTATACTGTCTCCTCTGCTTCTTTCTTATCCCATGAGAAAGCTGTGCTCAGGTAAATGTTGCTGGCTGAAGCCAGCACATTGTTCTACAGCCTATACCATCCTCAGTTGCACTGCTCAAAACGTCTCCCCCTCTCTCCTGCCTATCAGTGGACACGGATGTGACCTGGAACTCTTCATTAGAGGACTTCCTTCTTTCCCCCCTCTCCCTGTGGTTCACACACAGTCCAAGTCACAGTTTAGGCCATTATCATTTGATGTCTAAATAAGTCATCTTTTATGATCCCTTCAAGCTGTAATAACGCAAGTAAGGCAGCCCACACATACAGAGAAGAAATGGGCTGGCACCAGTGAATGGAAAACTACCCGGTCCTTAGCTAGGTAATGAGGAGCAGTTCTGCCAGTAGGGCTACATGGTCACATCTTCAGTAATTGTGAAAGGCAAATTACAAGTCTCAAAACACAAGGAAGTACTACTAAAAAGGTTTGTTCCAGTTTGGGGAAGGAGAAAAAAAATTACTATTGAGAAAAGAGAGAGTACAAAATCCTCTTATTTAAGCTCCATCACATCACTGAGGCTAAGAAACAGAGATCTGGGTACAGTAAATAGCACGTTCTCCACCTCAGGCTTGCTAAGATTATTATGCATGGAGTTGCTGGTATAATGGACTGTGGTTTCCAGTGAACCATAACTGAAACAGGAGTAGAAGATACTTCTAAGACTAGTAAAATTTGCTAGAAGAAATATTCAGATACTCTTATTAAAAAACCCAACTCTGAACTACACAGAAGCAGCATTCTAAATGAAGAGACAAAACAACAAAGTACCACGACTTGAAAACAAATGAAAGTAGCAGAAGTGACAAATAACAACCCATCAAAAAACTCCAAATCAATCCAATCCAACCCAGCCTCACAAGAATGGGTGCAAACCTCCTTGCAGGAAGGTAATGATTATCCACACCCACCAGGCTAGCCAGTCATGGGAGTTTCAGCACGTTGGATGAAGAGAAAACACAATTGTTCTAAAAGCGCTTGGGTTGTAATTTCACTAGATGTCAGTGCTGCAGAGCTCATCTATCCCTAGGCTTCCAGGATGCCAGTCTGTATCCCCAAGCACAGGGGGGATGGCCATTTAGACAAATATTTGTTTTACTTAAAACCAAATCTGCTTCATCCAGTGCCATGTCCCTCTTAAGTCTGCCCTCCTCAGTCAGTCAAGGTATCAGAAACCAAACACTCCTAAAATATGTGTTTCAAGCGCCTCCTGTCACCGCTGCAACATTTGCTTTGTGAGCAGCTGGGGACCGAATTCACCCGTGTGGAGGAATGGACACAAAATGCAGAAGGCTCAGTAGTGCTACAAAGCACAAGCAGCTGAAGCTTCATACTGGGCCCTGAGGTAGCAGCGTGGCAGCCTTTGGGCAGCTCTATTTTAGTCTTCCCTGAAAGCTGCTGGAAGCTGTCATTTATGAGGAATGTGGCAAGGTGTTATATATATTACACGGGAACACTACAGATCTAGTTGTCTGGGATGCACTCTTCAGGGCAACAACCTGATATTCACCAAGCCTTGTACATTACTGTCCATGCAACATGCAAGGAAAGACAAGAAAAGCTTGATGTCACATGGACACATGGGGGTCACATGGACAGGAGCGGAAAGTTAAGGCAGAATCCTCTTTGCCATGGTCCCCCACAGCCCTAAAGAGCAGCCGCAGGTTTTGTGTGGTTGCTGGCAGACAGTGAGCACGTTGCTCAGGAGAGTAAGGAAGGCCTGGAGAAGTAGCTGCAAGCACTGGGTATCACACTAATAAAGTCTCAAATATTGTGTTTGTGAAGGAGTGGCTGATCTCCTACCACACGGGAGAGTGAAGTGCATGCAGATTACAGCGCACTTGACAGTCCAAATGAGACTGTGGGGCTTAATTTAATTAATGCAGTAGTGAGGGACACCTAGACTGCAGGACCTGATCTGGAGCATGAAGCATGCAAAGTGCAGCTGAAAGAGGAGGTTTCCTGAGCTACGACCATGCAATTTATAATTAAGTGGTTTTCAACTGTGACTGCCAATTTCAGAGTTAAGTATGACCTGCAAATACAATGGTTTATTTTAGGTAGGTGCTGGTATTAAGTCACACATCAAGGGGATGGATTTCCCCAGGCTGCTCGCCAGAGCTCTGTACAGAAGAGACTAAACAAATCAGGCAAGGACAAGTTTGTACCAGAAGCATAGACACCTAAAATCACTAGTCATTTCTGAAAGCACAGGACTGGCAGTGAACAGCACTATAGGTGATATGAACCCAATTTATCATGTCTTTTAAATACAGCTAATATAAAAAAAAATAAAAAGACTGGCAGAATATAACATACTGGATGTGTTTCTAGAGGCTGCTTCAACAGGAGATCTCCAAAAAGATCTTCACAGTATTTTGACATCTTGTACTGTTGATATTTACTGGAAAAAGATGATGCTGGTTAATTTTTGAATACAAAAAAGAAAACGTTATTACTCAGCAAAACAGAATAATACTAAGTAATGTAGATATCCCAAATGATACACCGCCCACTTTTTCTCAACTGAGAACTATTACTTTATGCTAAACTGTCAATAAAAGTCTGTTATCTGACATAGATGAATTTAGTAAAACCAAAAAAAATAGATTAACTGCACCCCACACAACTAATAGAACATCCAAATACATTTCACAGCTTTACCACTGAATAAAGATATTGCCATTATTAATCTAGGTAAAGACTGACTAGTATATTAAAGTACAGTCTCTTCCAAGTGACATTCAGTATACCTGGATATCCCTACACACTTTTCGAGTACACTCAAATTATAGTATGTTTGAGCTGTATCATCCTTCTCATGCATTGCACTATAAAAAAATAAAAATGGGCATGGTATACCTGCAGTGATTTTCAAATGAAAGAATGACAGGATACTCTGATGTTACAAATGCTGTTTCCTTAATGGCTTGAATTACATCCTTTAAAATGCAATAATAAGATTTAAGTTACAGTAGATCAAATTACAGTCATAATGACAGAGGGTTTTTTGTGTTCTCCACCCCACCCTGAGAAACACAGAGCAGAGTCTCAAATGTGCCAAGTGAAGCCAGAACTAGAACAAACTGTATGCTCATTCTTCTCTACTTCCCCAACAGGTGCCTCACTGCCCCCGCAGCAGTGATGGCAGCTTCACCCACAACCCACCAGTGCTACCCCTGGATCTGCTACCATCTTCTCCTGCCAGGGAGAATTTCTATTCCCACACTAATTCCTGCATCTTCAGACTGTTTCCACACCTAAGGAACTTTTCAGACAATGGAGAAGATATTTATTCTGTGGTACAAAGAGCCACAGGTTATGAAAACATGGGGCAAAAGAAGTAAGCCTACTTCCTGCAGTTTCTGTGGAAAAGCAGACATAACACAGGGGCATATGATGCAAGTCAAAAATGAGCCCCAAGATCTGGTGACAAGAAACTGTGCTTATGCGATTTGTTAGTCTGTCACAAGGGAGCAGTGTTTGAGTGCTAAGGAGGGGAGGATCCAGGGGTTCTACTGGGGCTTACTATCAGCTGTAGAAGTGAAGCATTTACCTTGAATAGAATATCTGTACACATTGCTTTTCCATGTGTTATTATTGGTTCTTGATCTTCGCCTTTGCCATCCCAACAGTCCAGCTCAACACACCTAAAGACCCAAGAAAAATGTCAGCTTCCTTAGTGTTTCAGTACAGGCAAGCTACTTGGGACAAGTTCTGAGCAGTGATGTTCAGAGCACTAAGTTACAAAGCAGTTTTTGGCACTACATAAATCCTTTTAAGCTGCACACATGTAATTTCAGACTGCTTTTATAATTTTTGGATATATTACCTTAAAAATACTATGTGTGGGTCAATATATTTACCCGTGAACAATAATGTTTTTAGCACTGTAATACTCTAATTTATTCTCTTACTCTGTTAACTGTGACACATTTCAGTACGTTAAGAAATCAAGCAAGCAATCATAAACTGATTCTCATTTACATACAAGCTTTTTAACTACAAAGCAGAAAGTCTCTGGAATTCTTCAGCTGTCATTCTGAGATCAAACTTCTATTATCTTTCTCACAACCTGTCTCCTGTCATCAATTTCTACATTCCACTACCTTTCAGGTTTTTTTGTGAGAAAAATAGTATCTTAAATATGTGTATTTTCATTCACCACACTAATATATCTATAAATTAAAATGTTCAATGTATTAGCACCAAGGTATATTGTGTAGGTTTAAAATACTGGATCCACAAATATTAGAGGCTGTTTTATCTCCTGCTTCCAACCTGCATCCAGCCAAAAGCACTTGTCTGTACATCTCCACTGAAGACTTGCCACCAAACTGCCTGCCTGTTAGATACGTATTATGAGAGGAACTGATGAAATAATGAGCCAAAGGATGGTCCATTTCTTGATATAATTCCAAACGGTCTAGAAAAACTGGGGCATTTTCATCTGACATCAAGTATCTGCAAAAGCCATCACTTGATATGACACCTAGAAGGAAGAAGAAAGCACGGCAAATTACTACTGGAAATTTATAGTGGGCAGGAATCAAACTGTCTCACAGAGCAGGAACCCCAGCACAGGAGCTAGGTTTATATAGGCTTCTGCAAGCAAACAGTTCTCCCTTTCCCAGGCTCCAAGCTGAGCAGCAACTCTGTCCCTAGTGCAAAATCTGCCACTGTGTTCCCAGATAATAAAAGGAAACAAACCAGGTGCCCATCTAGCTCAATATTCTATATCCAGCACTCATCCTAGTAGACCTAGGGCATCAAGAGGACGTGAAGAAGGCAAAGTAGTGGCATCTCCTCAGAATACTCCCAACAACTTTGAGCTCTGGGACTTTGTGAGCTAGAAACTGTGAGCTTGCATGTACCAGTTATCTATGGTACTTTTCTCCCCTCTTTCATATTTAGTCCTGCCCTGACTATGCTACATGACTGTTCATCAGCTTGCAGCATGTGTGGAGACTGCTTTCCACTGATAAAAACAAGCAGAGCTGTACCTGAAAATGTTCGCCTGTGTTCATCTGCAAAGCATTAGGAAAATTTACCTTCAAAGTTTACTGTCTGAAATACAGGTTTATTCCTTTATAACGAAAAGCAAGCAATTGTAATTCAGAGGACAGAATTCATACCACTTTTACCTTATTTCTTCACTGTTATATGTTTCATTAAGTATAAAAATATAAATCAAGGAACAAATTTTAATGAAAGCAAGGTAAGAATAATCAGTACTGCAATATCAGTTTTAAAGTGGCCAAGAGACTGAAAAATTATCTGGGGTAGGGAAGGAGAGATTACTCACAAGGAGTCATTGCAGAGAATAGTTATGTGGCACTGATTTGGAGATTGCTTTCCCTAAAGTCATGTAAAAACACTCAGCTATTGTTAAGGCACAGGTTGCAGCAGCCCTATTTTTATTTTGTTTAAGACAACTTTTCTCTTATACAGAGACCTCCAGTAATCCTGCTTTTCATTCTGCTCCTAGCTTCCTGAAAAAATCCTCTACTGGAGCTTAAATTTTCTGTGCTTGGTGTCAGCCAGAGGTGAACTATTCTGGAACACCTTATTCAAATCACTCAGCTGATTCTGACTTTTGGAAGAAGGGCAAAGGAAAGGAGGCAAAATGGAATTTTTAATTTTAAGAATGTTTTTATTTTGTTGATCACTGAGAACTTAAAAGCAGCAGCACAAAATATCTCACATGGTACACACTTCTAGTGCATCATTTAGTGGAAAAAAAAAAAAAAGTCACAGCTGAGCCGGTGTTCTAGATAAACAATGGTTGAGACTTCAGGAACCTAACAGAGCTCTATGTGCTCAATAGATTGCCCTTTGTATTTCTGACATGCAACGACCAGGTGGAAGAATTTGCTTTTGTAGTGTTCCTGAGCAGACTCTGGTTACTAAACTGCACAGCACTAACTTGTTCAGCTTCACTTACTCCTTCTGTTACTGAAATGTAACTGAGGAGTCAGTTGCCTATTGCTATCACCTTGTTGAACATCAGCCTTGTTTCTTAAACTGCATGATTTAGCAAAAAAAAAGATGTTGAGTTTAATTATTTTGCTCAACAGCAAAGTTATATTTAAGAAGAACGGGAAAGAGACTGCAGAGAACAACCACTGCTGAGATAAATTACTGCCTTCTTTACACACTAATTTTCAACATGTTATTATATGAAATCATCTCTCTATCCTACTGATTGCATTGGGATAAAATCCACATCAGTGAATATGATCAATGGAGGAACACTGTAAGAGGACACTGATGTTCTGTTGTTACTCTCCATAACCCTATCCCTGCAAGTTTACCATATTTATTTAAAACCTATTATAAAAAATAAACCAAAGAAAGAAGCTAAATAATTAGCTAAGATTCCATTATTCCAAGATCATTCCCTTGCTATAGCTTGGTGCTTGTAAAATCCTCTTCTTTGCAAACTACTGAACATTTTTTTCCAGTTCTAGATTAATTTCTACCTTCATAAAACAGGTTTACACATCTTCCTTCCTAAATAGGTGGCAACTATGTTAGCAAACCTTATGCATTTTGGAAAATATGTAAAATACACTGGCATTAAGAGGAATCATAGCTGAGTGCCTTTAAAAAAAAAAAAGTTGACTAAAATAATGTAATGAATACTTGGAGAATTCTACTTCACGTAGAGAGGAAGAGAAATAAGCTATACTGCTTGTGAGTGGTAAATCCTCATAACATTTACAAATTAGTCCTAGACACGAGAAATGTCTCACTCTCCCCCAGGTGATTCCTGGAAAGCCCATGTTTTCACAGAACTAAAAGAAAAATCCATTAATCCAGCGTACAACACAGAGTCTGGAGTAGCATACACAGTACGAGGTCTGTAGTGGTATAGTCAAAAGGACGTAAGTACTGTAAGGAATGGTGAAAGCTACACATTCAGCTACAGGATTCCTGAAATTTATAGACTGAGGAAGAAAACTGCAAACTCCTCCTGACCACTGGCCCAAGGAAAGTGAAAGGGACAGGTGTTGCTGTGGAAGGCATTGCTGGCATCAACACCTGTGATGATAAAGCAACATAAAGGCACACAGAAAATCCAACAAAGCTGCAGCTCTGAGCGAGAGCTGCCTCGGGCTTTACTGAAGCAGTAAAGCAGGGGCAGCACTACCAGATACGTAAAACTATTCGGCTTCTCCAGTGCTAGCTTGATATATTAGCCTAGATGTCTAGTGAAAGTGGCTTCCTGTGTGGATGCCTGAAGGTCTATGGGCTTTGTAAGGCTTCAGTCTCCTCTGCATACTGTGATGACAGTAACTGCCAGCAAAAGGATGACAGATGGGGATAGCAACATTCTAAGTTTCTGCTGAGAATTCTTAGATCCCAACACAGCTATTTCAGCTAAACAGACAAGAAATAGGAGCTAAGTTCAACCACGGACACCTCCAACACCCATAGCAGCTCAGGACACGAACAGTCCAAGAATGGCTTGGAGACACTTCCTTCAGTCTTATGCTGGAGAGAACATTCTTCAATGCAGCCATGTAAAATACCCTGTGCTANATAAAGGCACACAGAAAATCCAACTAAGCTGCAGCTCTGAGCGAGAGCTGCCTCGGGCTTTACGGAAGCAGTAAAGCAGGGGCAGCACTAGCAGATACGTAAAAGCTATTCGGCTTCTCCAGTGCTGGCTTGATATATTAGCCTAGATGTCTAGTGAAAGTGGCTTCCTGTGTGGATGCCTGAAGGTCTATGGGCTTTGTAAGGCTTCAGTCTCCTCTGCATACTGTGATGACAGTAACTGCCAGCAAAAGGATGACAGATGGGGATAGCAACATTCTAAGTTTCTGCTGAGAATTCTTAGATCCCAACACAGCTATTTCAGCTAAACAGACAAGAAATAGGAGCTAAGTTCAACCACGGACACCTCCAACACCCATAGCAGCTCAGGACACGAACAGTCCAAGAATGGCTTGGAGACACTTCCTTCAGTCTTATGCTGGAGAGAACATTCTTCAATGCAGCCATGTAAAATACCCTGTGCTAAGCTAGGCTGCTGCCCTCAAGCACTATGCAGATTACATTGTAAGAAGGTGGATGTATATCCAATGGCACACATGGTAATCTATTTTTTATTTTTACACAATATCTGTACAGCTTTGTAGTCCCTCTGAGACCTTGGCCATAGCCACACACATGTTGCCAGGAGTCTGTACTCATTCCTAGCCTCTCCCATTTTGTATCAGGATGGACGTCTTTGTAGCCACGCTGTAACCTGGATTGGGAAAACAATCCTAAAAATCACTGCTTTTGGAGGTGGGGGGAGATATTTTTCAGCAGATCAGTTTTCTGATCTGTTCACCGGGTAGCTACACAAGTGCTTGCCCCCTGGCCACAAGGACTGTAAGGTCCCTTCTAAAAGTTCGGATGCTTCAGAACAAATTCCCCAAATGCCTAAAATAAGTGAAAACTGAATTCCCTCCCACATTTACCTTTACTCTTCAAGTCTTCATCTGGCTCATATGTCTCAATTATCTGCATTGCTCTTTTTGTGTCATAAA
Source organism: Syrrhaptes paradoxus (assembly GCA_013400615.1). Taxonomy (NCBI): domain Eukaryota; kingdom Metazoa; phylum Chordata; class Aves; order Pterocliformes; family Pteroclidae; genus Syrrhaptes; species Syrrhaptes paradoxus. The sequence goes on along the minus strand of VZTO01003181.1, from coordinate 34,535 downwards.
AGGGAAATAAAATTTCATTGAGCCGAGGATCTCGTTGATGCTAAGGTTAGAAAACAACGGAATTCAGCAAAACAATATAGTGCATGGCTATCATCGAAGAGCATTTCATTACTGCAGATGAGAAAGAAAGAAGTGGACATTTAAAAAAAAAAAGAGCCCTAAAACTTACAGACTACTCAACAATAACTTTAGCTTTAGACAGTAACTTTAGCTTTAGCTTTTTCATAAGAAACCTAGGCAGTTTGACTAGAAAACTATTTCAGAAAAACCAGCCCAGTGCAATCATATAACTGGTCTTACTCTTGCTTGTTCATGAAAATAATGACTGCAAACAGTTTATGTACAAATGAAATGGTGAAAAAAAATAGCTAAATCTCTCTTCTTTGTAAATTCTCTCTCTTCCTAATCTTTTTTTGTAAGTTGTGTAAACTGACAGACTTGACTGATGGCACTGTCATCACCTCTGCAAAAATGCATGTCTTCAGCAATATCTACAGCTAAAGTAAAAATTAAAAGTAAAATAAGCTATACTATAAATACAGAATTTGAAACCCAAGTTTAGAAATATGCAACTACTGATGGTTATTTCTGAATCAGGGAAACATTGTGTTACTAACTATTCAAAAAACAGTGTAGGTTCTTAGAGGAAGCATGTAAAACTTAAAAGAGCTTCACAGTATCATCTCTTCAATTCATGGTAATTTACAATACCAAGACTTCATAATATATGTAATATTTAGATACAATTTGGCAGTGATTTCTATTACGCTACTAGAACTCATCTTTTTAAAGTTTTTGCTTAATAGTGTGCTACGCAACTTTTGTTTTTCTCCATGCTGGATTAGAGCTGCACACTGTGTGCCTGGTTCTCCATTAAACGAAAAATAAAAACAGAATTGAATGGAGTAGTGGCACGTAAGCAGATGCAATAAAACAAATAAATAAATATGACTGTGAAAACACTCTTTTACCCCAGTAGGTGCACTGTTTTCAAGCTTTAGTCTAAGCAGAATTCAGAAATGTAACAGGCCACCCCATATTGGTGATCAATAATTTGGAGTGGACAGGATGGTGTTGATATAGCTTGGCACAGCACTATCAGCATTTGCTGTAATTCCTTATGTGTAAACTTTGTGACATTTTTTCATGAAAAAAAGAAATATCCAATCAAAAATAAGCACTTGATCCGTTACAATCAATACAGTGATGCATGTGCTTAACTAATTCCAAGAAATCACAACCAATGCCAATTTAATCATGCAATTAAGGAGATTTTTCAAGTACTGCTACTGACAGTCTGCAGCATCTAAAATACAGGGGTTTCATTTACTACAGATCAGCTGTCTGGAAATCTAAGTAAAACTCAGATGAAATATGATATGAGAGCAGATGGATGCAGGACATAACTGGCTAAGCAGCACACAACAGCAACACAACACTGGCATGCAGCAGTACAGTTGACTAGGACAAATGACAAGCTTTATACCATTAGTGACAATACACCACTTCAAAAAATTGTAAGAAATAGTAGGGAAGGTTCTTAACTCAAGAAAAGTGCTCTTCCCCACCTTTATTTCTACAGTCAGTCAAAAGCAAACAGAAGAAAATAAATGAGATAAAGCAAAAAGTCTCCTCTTGAGAAAGAGCCCCAGAATTATCAGAAGGAGCTAAGAGCAAAATATTCTTCTTGTAGCAATGATCATCACTCATTATCAATTTTCCATTTGAACAAAAGCATGTCTTTACATTTACTTAGTTTAAAATATAAAGCGAAACTGACAACTGATGTTTTACTCAAAAGAAGGAAGAATGCTTACTAGTGTCTCTGGGGAAACATTCTGCACTACCAAGCTTGTTGGCTCAGGAATGTTGTAACAGAAAAGCTGATCAAAACCAAATGCATGAAGCTTCATCTAGAAGATGCCCCAGGACTAATTGTATATGCTCACTGTTGCACTTTATTGTTCTAATTATCATATTAGACAGGACACCCTTACACTAGGCATTCTTAACCAAATGAGGGTGAACCATCCAAAAGCACGGGGAGAAAGAATGCCTGGATGGCTCTGCAAAGAGAGAAAGATCATTCAGCCTCCCCAGCCTGGCATCCAGTCTCTTCTCTGTAACCTCAGATACAAACTGAGATGCACAGCAGTTAATAATGCACTGGAACCAATTTTACCTCTTGAATTTGTCCTGTGCAGCGGTAAGAAGGGTGTCCTTTTGTGGAAATGAAAAACAGAGGGAGATAGAAAGAACAAGTGAGTGAGCGGGAAGGAGGAAGAGTGAGCAAGTAAGTGGAAGGGAGAGAGGGAAGAAGTGCACAGAAGTGGGAAATAAGGAAAGCAGTAGGAAAGAAGGGGATAGAAAAGGATCTCCTCATACCTCCTATCCAGGAGAAAGGATGAGTCCTGGTAAGACTACTGAATTTCCATTTTGACAGTTACTTGGCTCATTAATTTATTGCTACAAATGAATGGCAGGGGCAAATCCCAATAGCAGTTATTTTGCTTCTTTTCTACTACGTTTTCTTTTTTCCAAAATTTGACTTTAAAAAAAAGAAGACCTAGACAAAATACTCGGTGCCTGACAATAATTAAATTTCTAAAAACTTCCCAGAAGCTTTAATACTGATACTGTCAGCCAGCAGCATTTAAAAGTCAAATAGACAGCAGCTTGGGAAAAACTCCACTCATACACAGTAACATATACTCATGCTTCCTTAAAAACTCATAACTCTTAGAGCTTCTGCAGCATGCCTTGGAGGTTACCAAATTAACAATAATTTAGGTTAAAGACTCTCATGAAGCATTGCTCTGCCAACTAAGTCCCTTCTGTTATGTAATGATGATAATTTTTTTGTCTTTTCCAGCATTAAACACCACAGCTAATTGCAGTGTTGGCCAGCTGTCAGGGGGACAGAAATGATCACTTCAGGAGGGAGATTCTGGGTCATCTAGTGCCTTTCATATCATAACCAGAACTTTAAACTCTATTTGGAGACCAAAAGACCTCCAAGCACAGAGCCAAAGGCATTAATTTCAGTAGTCGGAATGAATGTCCTGCTCTATAAAACCACTTGACTGATTTTTCCCAGCTCTGGTCACCAACTAAAGGGCCAATTACAAAATTTCTAATTGCAAAATGTGTTGTGTCGATAAGAATGTAGCGAACAAAATGCATCTTTCTCCAGTACTGCCTCTAAAATAAGGCTTCTCATTCTGTAAGAACTGCTAAAACAATACAAAACTGAGAGCACATCAATTCAACTTTATTTTTTTAGTCAGTTATTGGAGATAGCTCTTCTTCAGAAGAGTGGGCTTCAAGGGCACTTTAAAACAATTACAGAGATCAATTTTAAAATAATGATAAAATNGTTTTCTTTTTTCCAAAATTTGACTTTAAAAAAAAGAAGACCTAGACAAAATACTCGGTGCCTGACAATAATTAAATTTCTAAAAACTTCCCAGAAGCTTTAATACTGATACTGTCAGCCAGCAGCATTTAAAAGTCAAATAGACAGCAGCTTGGGAAAAACTCCACTCATACACAGTAACATATACTCATGCTTCCTTAAAAACTCATAACTCTTAGAGCTTCTGCAGCATGCCTTGGAGGTTACCAAATTAACAATAATTTAGGTTAAAGACTCTCATGAAGCATTGCTCTGCCAACTAAGTCCCTTCTGTTATGTAATGATGATAATTTTTTTGTCTTTTCCAGCATTAAACACCACAGCTAATTGCAGTGTTGGCCAGCTGTCAGGGGGACAGAAATGATCACTTCAGGAGGGAGATTCTGGGTCATCTAGTGCCTTTCATATCATAACCAGAACTTTAAACTCTATTTGGAGACCAAAAGACCTCCAAGCACAGAGCCAAAGGCATTAATTTCAGTCCTCGGAATGAATGTCCTACTCTATAAAACCACTTGACTGATTTTTCCCAGCTCTGGTCACCAACTAAAGGGCCAATTACAAAATTTCTAATTGCAAAATGTGTTGTGTCGATAAGAATGTAGCGAACAAAATGCATCTTTCTCCAGTACTGCCTCTAAAATAAGGCTTCTCATTCTGTAAGAACTGCTAAAACAATACAAAACTGAGAGCACATCAATTCAACTTTATTTTTTTAGTCAGTTATTGGAGATAGCTCTTCTTCAGAAGAGTGGGCTTCAAGGGCACTTTAAAACAATTACAGAGATCAATTTTAAAATAATGATAAAATAGTAATTTACTGAAAAATGAGAAATAACACTAGGAGAAAAAGCAAACCCAGACGCTGTTACGGTTCAAGGCGGGGACAGGGCTGTGTGCTTCAAGCAGTGAAGTACATTTCTCACTGCAAGTGAATTGGGGGACTGAGGTACTTTAGGGCAATAATTTATAATTTAAATCACGTTATTCTTTCTCTCTTCAATGTAGAAGCAAAAACTACATGCTTAGTTATGACCCCAGTCCAGCAAACATTTAGACACTGAAATCTGTAAATAGCTTTGACAAAAGAACATCTCATAGTGGTAAGAACAAGCATATGCTCCCACTTCCTAATAGAGATAACTCTGTGGATATGAACTACGGTCTCAAGTATGTAACCATTAGCCCTGAAGTTGTTAATTTTCTCACTATCTTTTCTTTTTGAATACTCTTTCTATAATTCCAGTTTGGTGAAGAGTAAGGCATGCATTCCCTACTGAAAAAGAAAATTATATTCTAAATTTGATATATGGGTAACTTACTGCTTGAATCTTCATATAACAGTGTAAGATATGGAGATATATATAAAAATAGATAACTAGTAAAATAATTTTAGATTGAGAGATTTTTTTGTAGTGCACCCAGTGCTTAAAAGATCATGTGGAGAGATAAAGCAGTTATCCATGTTAGAGATAAAAACAAGTAGAACATGCCTATTTTCTATATCTATGTTCTTGTCAAATCTACACAGTGCATTTATTGTTGCAATTCTGAATAAGTCATTCTTCTATGACTTACTGTACTGTAAGAATAGAAAAAAAACGCCACACTGTTTATTGAACCACTTTGCACACTCATGACGTTTTTAAGAAATACTATATATTCTTGCCAACAACTGTATTCTGGAAATACAGCAATAGAAATATTTCCTCTTATTCTGCACACATAGTATTTTAAAAATCATATACAAACTCTTAAAATATGCTCTTAGCTCTTAGATTTGTAATAGATTGAAATAATACTGTTGAGAAGAATGAAATCGCTGTTTATAAAAGCCTTCTTTGTTTTTTCTATTACTCAGAAGGACTGGCAGATATATTTAGCTGTGGCCTACAGGTAAAGAGATTGCTTATAACAAAATACTAGGCATATTTCAGATGAAACTGCATTGAATGTAACAGTATAAAATGTATAAAACATACATAACACACAACATAACACAACAGCAAGTAATCAACAGATATAATCTGCAAAGCCAACATGTAGAAAGCACAACAAAGTTGGGGCTGATTTTTGCACCTGGATGTTACCACAATGGAAAGATCAGCGGATCAAAAGCATAGCAAATAACAGCATGATTCATGCAATGGAAAAATTGGAAGAAGCAAGCCACTGCACACAGACTTGTATGGTAGTTAATGTAAGAAAAAGCTTACTTCATTTAGAAAGCTCACTAATTGGTCTACCGTTAAATAATCAGTTTTGTCTCCATTGCTGAAAAGAAATTTATTAGAGAATGTAAGTTTTAATACACGATGCTACAGTAGGTATGATTTACATGTTGACATTGTTGATACTTTTAAAACCACCTTCTTTTCTACCTGAAGTAGCTCTACAATCTCAAAATGAACAGCTACAAAAAACATATTAACTGTCTATGCTTGGCACAGTATATCTCCCATACTTCCTACAACTTAACAAACATTATTTCATAAAACAACATGTAAGTCCTCCAACTGAGAATAAACTGAGTGAAGAAACTTTTTAAACTTCAAATTTTGTATTTAATTTAATTAGTTCACATACTATGTTAATTACCTAAAGGAGCAAGTTAAAATTACAGTAGTTAGTAAAGCCAATGCAAAAAAAAAGTTCCAGGTGCTTCCTCTAACTCATGTAAAAGTTGCTCTAAAATTCAGAGTGAACTTTTACATTAGTAATCTGCGAGGGAACAAAGGGGAAAAACATAGACTTGAGTCTGTCTTAAAATACTGCCGATGCTACTAGGATTCAAGGTTCGATAATGTTTACAGTGTTCTGTCAATATTACATATGGACTAAAAATAGTCTAAAGCAAGATTATATTGAATTTGAACTTACATCTTCTTAAACAGGTCCTCTATATCAGTTCGGGGACATATCTTTTGGGTGAGCTCATAAAATTTTTCATAAGTAAATGCTGCAGGCTCAATTTCATCATTCTGCAACGAAATGCACAAGTACATTTATCCAGGAAAAAAAGAGCTTATGTGCTCTTTTCCCAAAAGCATATCTTATATCAGAACAAGCAACTGAGAACTGTTTTAGCTCTTTACCTAGTATAAACTTACACTTTTGTATTTTCTGAAAGCAGTTCTTAATTCATCTTTATCATAGATCTGTTTGACGTGCTTATATTCTGACCTCACAGTAACATTAGTTCTGCATAAACACAGAACTGGAAAACAGTCTTGATTTTTCTTCTTGAAGTTAAAAAACCCCCTCAGAAGTCCAAAATAGTGTACAAACTTCAGGATACTTATACTGAAGCCAAGGAATGTTGAGAAAAAGTCCTAGGTTTGGTGCAATGGTTTTAAAAAGCAAAGCAGCTCTCATACAAGGGCATGTAAAACTTCCATAAGGGAGGGAAAATATGGCTTATGCATTCAGTATCATGTTCTCCCTTTGAACAAGATGACAAATGCAGCAGTGAGGAAAAACTTTATCTCAGATGTCAGGCACTGCTAGGCTGGGAATTCATGTCTTTCGACACCCTCTCTCCATGGCTGGAGATAGGGAACTGCTGAACCTGCAGGGCTGCTGCTCACCAGCCTCACCAGGCACTTGCTGCAGTCAGGCCAAGAACCAAGTGCTGGAGTCTCCAAAATTAAAGAAGGGAGACTGGGCAGGGAGTAAATCCAAAAAAACACAGCTGAAACTAACCAGCCATCACCTCTCTGGGGCTGCTGGCAAGGGCTCCTGCTGCAAGCAGGACAGAGCTGGACAGCAGTTCTCTGAAGGAAGGGAGCGAAGAGCAGGAGGAGTCCAAGAAATGCAACTGAGAGGACATCATGCAGCAAGTATTATGTGAATAGACCGTGTTCATGCACTTTGTATAAATGAATGAAAGGTAGTCTGTTACAGAAAAGAAGGGAAGCCTCATCTAAGAGGCGTAAGGACCACTATGTCATACAGATTTAGTCACATTTTGGTTTTAGTAAACAACCTACAGTGATTAATAAGTAACTCGTGAACAATAGGCATGTTTTTATGCGACACAAACTACTTAGATCACAGCTACAAATGTGAATGATGAATCAATTTATTAGTACACAAAAAGTTATTCAAAACCACTAAATACCTTTCCACTGGGAAGACCTAATTCCTTAAGTGCCTGAAAGATCACTTTTTCTGTTTTACCTGATGCAAAGGTTCTGGTAATGCTAAAACAAAAAAGAGTGAGACAAACAAAAAGGAGACATATTAGTCATTTTTTTAAACAATCAGTTCTCTGCCGACATTTTCTGCTGGCTTCAATTGATGAATGTAAGCATCTTCCAAGTAACAGTGCAGTTGAAAAAGTGCTCTAAGCTTCACAGAGCAGCAGTTCTCTGACTGCAAGCTATCCATTAGAAAATACACCAACTCTATGCTTAGATAAGTGACAGGGTTTGAAAAGCAGCAGATTCTACCTGTGAGGAGACTCATGTCTGCAGCTAGTCCTGGTTGGGGTGACTTCCCTTCCTTTCCAAGCTTTAACCTATGCCTCCCAGGTCACCCATAAGGTAAGCATGAACCATTTATAGTGGCAGCTTCCTTCTTTCTTCCTTTTCAAGGAGTTGCTGCTAGCAAGAGACTCCCACATACATGTCAAATCTCATTCCCTGCTCCCCTACCAGCTGCAATGCTCAGTCCTCCCTCACTTTATGAAAACCTCTGTTCTAGAAAGACTACACAGAACTCTTTTAAGTAGGTCTCAGGTGCCACTCAAATATTTCCAAACTGATTAACATCCACTTCCTTCCACAAAACAGAGGTGATTTCACCATGCACGAGGCTGACAAACTGGTTTCACTTCAAATTAAATAAAACCAATTAAAGCTTTACTCTTTGGTATGATTAATGTGAAAGTGTTTGGTCTTTTTATGTTTCTACTGGAGATGAATTTGAATAACCTAACACTGGAAAAGTAGACGCAAACTCGACAGCTCTCCTTCGTTTTGTTTAGTGTCTACGCTAAAATGATGTGTCCTGCAACCCCCTGATTTTGGTGTCTCAATATGGAGAGGAAAAACTGAAGCCTGTATCCAATACTTATTTCTAATGCTAACTAAAGCCACACATTGGGAAAAACTCTATAGTTGCCTGATAAGAAAATGTCATTCTTTATCATGAAGCCATGTTTGTCATGATACAAACATTTTCTGAGACTTTTTGTTAATGTAATGTATACAAAATAATTTCACACCATGAAAGATGTGAAACAAACTGTTGCTGTCATTTGTTGCCATAGCAATTCACAGTTGTTTTACTCTCCAAAACACTCTAAAACTGCTATTCAAATATTTTCATACTATGAAGCAAAAGATCTAAATGATAAAATAATATTTTAACAAATCTTGGACTTTTTTTTTTACTGAGTTCTCAGAACAGTTAGAATTTAATGTCCCTGTTCAAGCACCTAAATAAGTTTATTTGATTTTTCCAAAGCTGATAAGTAGCGAGATGCTTTCACTAAAATATAGATCAAGTTCAACTTTAGGCACTTGTTTCTTAGAAAAATTTCCGGTGCCTATTTTTATACTAATTCTAAAACACAGAGTAATGTTAGCTCTACAATTTACAATTTATCTCCAGTCTGGTAAAAAATTCTATGTTTGTTCTAACGAATCAGGTCCCGATAATAAATGTCATGTAAAATGTGTAATATTGGCATAAGTAAGATTCCATGGCTGCAGGGAACTTATTTTTGATGCCAAACTATTTCACCAAAGATGACAGCAAACGTAGCAGTAATTTGTAATGAGAGCCGCAGCCTAGAAAAGATTGCATGAATCAAAAAAGATTGTAAAAATACAGCATGAGACTTTCATTTTACTAAGGATATTGGAAATGAAAGTACTTTTCCCTCTATCAAAAGATACTTCATCCTAGCAGATTTACATTCACTTTGTACGCCTCAGAAGAAAATTGGGCTACTTCTGATGCAGTAAAGTTATGGGTAGACAGACACCTGCAGATGTTTATTCCTCCTCTACTACTGTGGTTTCAGGCTTTTTATGGTAACATGACAACGTACTTCCTCATCAATATTTAAAATGCTTCCCAAATCTGGGATTAAGGGATATGAATTGTTGATAGATTAAATGACTTGCTTACTTCAGACCTTCACCACTTTCCAACCATTATTTCAAAAATCAAGCCAACACAAACTGTTCAAATCAATCTTTTCTTACGACTCCACTGAATTTATCAGTTTGGCTAGAACTGGAAGTACCACTGCCTATACTATACAAGAAATTATCTAAAACTATGATTTCCAACCATCATCTAAGTATTGAAACAGACTTCTTCCAGGCACTCTGGAATCAATACAAAACATATTTACTAAAAAAGTGTAATTTCAAATTAACTAAGTGAAACCACTGTAGAACAGATTTAAGCCTCATTTATCACACTTTAGCTTTTTGGGTTTTTTATATTTTCATAGTTGGAAGCTAAATTAGCTAAATTAGTTATACAAGGGATAAGCATTGATTGAGCAAAGCTGACTTCTAATCAGGCTCTAGCTCAACAGGTGCAACTTGTACATATAGAAAATCCATTTTCTGCCAAAACAAAGCTGCAGACACTAAGTAGAATTTTTTTTTAACACTGACCTTTTTAGTCATCATTTACAGTAGTGTTAAAATATGAAAATAAATCTTTACCAAATGCCCTGTCTTTGTAAGATCTGTAGATGTAGCTCTTGACTCAGACTGCTAAAATTTACTAAAGGCCAAAATAGAAATCTGGTGCTCTCCTAAGGTTTTTGCACTACTACCTGCCAGAATTTATTCTCTCCCAAACACTGCAGTATTGTTCCCTCATCTTGACCCTTCAACTGATATTCCTCATGGGACTTCTGCAAAGAAGGTGCCTCATGGAAGTTTAGTTCGAGAAATACACAGGGGCTTGGCAATGTGAAAGTTGAAGGATTAATACACTGAAGCAGCTTTAACACTGTCAAGGTGTCACTTGAATCATGAAAATAAAGAAACCTGAAAGGCGTCACGGAAGGCCCTTTGTCTTTTTTGCAAATTCTGATGCAAAATCCAATCCTTCTCCCTTGAAAAAAAAAGTTCTGCAAGGCTTATCTGACAAAGTCCTCCTTGCTCCCTTCTGTGAGTTTCTATTTATGAAAAAAAAGCATGCCCCAAAGTGTGGTTTTCACATATTGCATGAACAGGAAAGAAGCTCCATGTAGCAGCACCAATTAATTTCTAGAGCAGGAGGGGGTAGAACTACTGCTTAGCCAGAAAGGAATGAAAACCAGTAACTTGAAATAGTTAATAGCTGTACAGACAGAAATACATTGTTCTAGCTTTCCATTACTGACAACAGCTAACCCAAGAATTCATTTACCATGTGGAGAAAACTAAATACTAACCTGGAGGTTCCTATAAAAGCAGAAGCATTTTTGGCAGAGCTGTATCTGTCTACAGATTAAAATGTACTTTTTGTCCTCTATTTAACTGGTCTGAAGTTTTTACGGTTCTTTTGATAAGTAATTTATGAAGTTTTACAACTGAAAAACCCAACCCAACTATTACAAGTACTCATATCTTCATTAAAGTGGACTAAGAAGAAAGAAGTCCTGCCTAGTTTACCAAGGAGGTACAGAACTCAGATAAATATACTTAGTTCTCTACTTATTTTAACATAAGTATCAGCAATAAAATTGATATTACATTTCATTATTAAGCGACTGAATTTTACTAACATTAGACAACCAGTACCTGATAAAAACCTTGAACACTGAATTGCGCTTACCTCCGAACTGGAATTTTCCCATTTGTGTTTGTTAGAAAGGCCAGCTTCATCCAGCTGAAATTAAGAATGAAATATTTTTAAAATACAATTTATTAAAATTGGGATCTAGGTACTTATATTTAGATTAAAATCATTGCCACGACTGTGAAATGAGTACAAGCAAATAATTGTTTTGTAATAAAAACATTTATCTGTAACCTTTTAATGCTTGAGGCAGAGCAGTTCTGTAACTGTAAAGGCAAAAAAAATCAGTAAATCAATTAACATGAGTGTGAAGACAAGACAGACTCATGGGGTTTTATTTGCATATGCATCAATGAAATAACAAACCAGATAATTAAAACTTGAAACATCAATAAATCAAATAAAGTTATAAATTATCTTATCATTTCTCCTGGGCAGGTGCCAGATATACACCTGAGACTTCTGGTCACATTGAAAGATAAACCCTAAACTAATTTAACATAATTTTCATTATTACACTATTTTGTGATTGCAAGTGTTGAAATATGAAAAAGAAGATATTATTTTTTTAAAATTCCAAGAAGGAAAATACAAGGACAGAAAAATAAAGGAGAACAGAGAGGTAAGAAAGTAACTTACTGTTTCTTGAGACATGTCATGGGACTGACATTGTTAGCTCTAAAGTTATGTATGATGGATCCAAGCCCTTCTACCCATTGCTGAAAAACACGAAAATATAAAAACACCAAATTAGGAAAACTGAAGAAGAAAAAAGAAGTTTGTCTTGGGGGAAGGCTCTTCTTCCTTGCAGCTATGGATAATGTTAATAACCTGAGTTGAGGAAAAAGATGCCCACCTCACAACCTATAACACCACGGAAAAGTCCAGCCACATTTTACCCATTACTATTTCATCCTTCACTAAATAAAGTGATTGTGCTTTCCATTCTTCCAAGTACTACATGTAGCATCAGCGGTGCTATTAAAACAGTTTATTGCCAGCAAAGGCAAGTGGTCCATTGATTGATTTATTAAGGCTTCTATTCATAGCTTGTATAAGCATATGCTTCCTTTTCAGTTGTGGCTGGCAATATTAGCTATTACTAAATAACATTATACAATATGTGATGACATTTTTAACCAGTTTTAGAAAAGGAATGAAACAAAACATTAATAAGCTAGAGCAAACCACAGGGAAGCACAACAATTGTTCCGTGATGTTGACCTCATCTAACACCCTGTTACATATTCAAGTCCTTCTTGCTTTCTGGCTTTCATCCTTAAAAAGCAAAACATTCCAGTTATCATAGGGATGACTTTCAGCCAACAGCAGCATTACAGGACTTACTTATCTAATTCCTTTTTATGGATATATTTTTCTACTATAGTTCATATCTAGACTTTGCAGTACTGTATAGAAGAAGCTTAAGGATTAGGCCCTGACATGAACACTCATTGATTTCAGCAAGAGTCCTGGAACAATAAAGCTATAGGAAGAGAAAAAAAAAAACACAACAAAAAAACCAGCACTACAAGCCAAGTTCAATCTCAATTATACCATTGTAATGCCAGGATTACTGAACAGATAATTTACACAGGTGGAAGTGAGATGGGATTTGGTCCACTGCTTAACATTAACCTTATGAATAAAGAAGCCTCTTGCTTCTGGCCAAATTCTGTGCATGCAGCTTGAACTGACTTGGGCAGGATCCAGAATTTGACACTTATAAATAGATGCAGATGAGTATATTTTTCTTTTCATGAATGAGTGCTGTACATCTGCAAAACAGATGAAAAAAATCTGCATTTATATAGAAGGAATACTAACGTCTTTGGAAAATGGCATACTGTAAACTGCAGACAGTAAATCCCTATGGGCTAAAACAAGGTCTAAGGTGTCAATTCAGCAGATAAACACACTTAAGCAGACCCTTGTACTCATGACACATTACAAGCACATCACAAACTTATTTTTAAACAAGAAATTGTTTATCAGACTCTTAAAAATGGACCTTATAAAACTATTTTGCATTAGGAAAAGTAGTCATTTATTAAGACACTTATTAATATTTAAATATTCATCTTCAAATTATCATTTTTAAGAAATACTGCATAAAATATGCATACAAATAGAACAAATTATATATCTAAGAATAATTTGAAAATAGAAGTCTGACTTAAGAGAAAACCTAGCACTGGGGTTTTCTCAGGTATGTTTTTATGCTTGAAAGCAACTCACCAGTAACAGTCTGCCCTCCCATTTCTCTTTTCCCAACTGCATGAATGAGATGACTTAGAGGTCATAGTATGGATGAACTCTCTAGGGATATAAAGAAAGCGAGCTTCATGGGGAGAGATAATATTACTGATTAGAACTGACATAATTGGAAGCCACTGACAGACTTAGGGAATGCTTATCTTTTCCTGCAAATGTTCTCTCACCTAAGATGATATAGGAATAGTGCTTGTGATAATTTCAGGAAAATTGTCTGAACAAGTCTTACATATATTTTAATCTCCTAGAACTGTCAAAATTCAATTATCATTACTCAACTATCATCAACTATCTGCATTTGGGAATGATGTTCTTTGTGATTTGTCTTAGGTCGTTGGTTTGTTGTTTTGATTTTAAAAAAAACAACAGTAAAATGTAACATTAACACTGTCAAAGCTATGCAAAAATTTATCCTCCTATGATCTGAATTAGTCTCTAGTCCCTTAAAAGCTTCTCAGCCTTTCAACACTGACCCATAAACTAAAATGGCATATACAATGCAAACCAAAAAAAAAAAAACCTTGCAAAACTAAATTATGCAATATGCATGTTGTGAATAAGTTTCAGTCTTTCAAAACTCCCTTTTTTCTGCTAAAAAAATGCCATTAGTGCAGTACTGGTAATGTCATCATTTCAATGGGAAATAAAAACACAGAGATCCATTCTGATTTGAAGGCAATGGATTGCAACTACAGCAGACAGAACAACATCTAACATTCAAAAGTAAGGTTATCCAGCACTCAGTTCTGAAGTTAATTCTGTACATCAAGAACGGTTGCCAAAAAGGAACGCTGCTAGAAAAAAATATAAGTCTAGGGAGAAATCAACACACTAACTACTTACCAAGCAACTCCTTTGTAGGAATTATCCTGATGATTCCCACTTTAGAGGACTCCCTAATCTTTTTTTTTTCAGTTGTAACACCCTTTCCTGATAGAGATGCCAAATCAGGAACTGTTCTTTTTACCCTGAAGGGGCACAGAACCACAGCCAAACACCGATAAACCACAAAAGCATCACATCTCTGCTGGCACCAAGCAAGGGAAGAACTTAGTCTCTGTCCATCTATGAATCATCTTTACATTGGCACAATGTCCCCAGGGCAAGACATGGCAGTTCCAGAGACACGTTTGCCTATCTGTACCACACCACACAGCTGCACTGCAATGGGACTAGTTAGTTTGGGACTAAAGCAGTTTCTGGAGTGTTTCATCAGATGTTCCCCACGGTTACCAGCTGGACCTAAATTAACCAGGAATAAGAGAACTGAGTTAAAGAAATGCTTCTGGATTGTGAACATACTATATAGAAGCAAAATTATCTAAGATGAAAAAATTTCCTCATCCACAAATTAATATACAGGCTCAGTGCAACACATGCAAATTCTTTTGTCAGCTGGTCAACACAGAGCATCCTTTTGAGTCACAATAGTCTCCAAATAACAACTATCTTCATAATCACTTCTAAGGCACTGTGATCCACTCACAAAATATCCAAAGCCTGAATACATTGACAAATGTCAAGCTAGCAATATATTGCTTTCCTGACCACCATTCCCAGATTTAATGTACGCTTGTCTGATGACCTTGTGGGAGGGATGAAAGAAGAGCTCAGATTTTTCTCAGCTAACACAATACAAAGAACATAGCAGCAGCCTTGCTCGTGTGCTACAAGAGCACTCTGAACAGATGAAGCTGAAAGACCTGTAAAACTATGTATGCTACCAGGTATAAAGATTCTCAACTCTTCTGTGCTCAGCATTTCCAAATCATGCCCTCTCCAAAGAAGCAAAATCCTATAACAAGCTGAAATTCTGAAATTAGGTAGATAGGAAATACACTTGGGTCTTACAGAAAGTAGAATTACAAAGTGTTTTTCACAGAAATACAGGATACAATTGATTCTTACTGATGCTAGTGCTAAGTTTTTACAGATTTTCAAAATATGTCTCAGTACCTGTAATCTGCCAATGTAACTCCTGAATGGCTCTCTATATACCAAGAATTATTTCAGATTCATATAAAAGAGGAACCTGTGCCCTACTATCTAATCCTAGAGAAACAACAACCATGAAAAAAAACAAAGACAAGTACACCTTAAACACAGAACCTTAGGCTGACACAAGAGGCCAAAATCCAAGTACACTGGCAGGCTGGAATAAGCAGATCGTGCTGTTTTTGTCTAACAAGACTCAACATTGTCAAATATCTCTATGAGGAGAAGGTGCAAGAAAAAATCATAGAAGCAGCACTCTCAGCTTTTGCCTTAGTACTCAAACGCTTCTAAGGCACTTAGTGACCTTGCGTTAGCTGAGGTTCATCAATGAAACACAGGCAGCATTGGCTGGGCACACAGGTAAGTCTGATATCTTGGCTCTGTTTTAGCTATCAAAGTTTCATTTAGGAGGGTTAAAAAGGGCAGAAATTACAAAAGGTTAAAAATCACTGTAACCTACATCTCATGAAATTCTAGACAAGATCATCCATGGCTTATTTACAGACGAGGTCAGTATTTCCCAGACCTCTTGAGATTTTACCTTCACTTTTTTAGTGCAGTCTCTCCACAGTTGCACTCCACTTAATTCAAGCATCAGGAACACTGTGAGGCAAGGAGGCATTGTCCTCCGATTTTGGTATTGAGTGCCTGTGACTGGCTGTGAGAGTCAAGGGCTTGA
>VZTO01003181.1:0-18376 GCA_013400615.1 Syrrhaptes paradoxus | reverse complement strand
TACTGGTAATGTCATCATTTCAATGGGAAATAAAAACACAGAGATCCATTCTGATTTGAAGGCAATGGATTGCAACTACAGCAGACAGAACAACATCTAACATTCAAAAGTAAGGTTATCCAGCACTCAGTTCTGAAGTTAATTCTGTACATCAAGAACGGTTGCCAAAAAGGAACGCTGCTAGAAAAAAATATAAGTCTAGGGAGAAATCAACACACTAACTACTTACCAAGCAACTCCTTTGTAGGAATTATCCTGATGATTCCCACTTTAGAGGACTCCCTAATCTTTTTTTTTTCAGTTGTAACACCCTTTCCTGATAGAGATGCCAAATCAGGAACTGTTCTTTTTACCCTGAAGGGGCACAGAACCACAGCCAAACACCGATAAACCACAAAAGCATCACATCTCTGCTGGCACCAAGCAAGGGAAGAACTTAGTCTCTGTCCATCTATGAATCATCTTTACATTGGCACAATGTCCCCAGGGCAAGACATGGCAGTTCCAGAGACACGTTTGCCTATCTGTACCACACCACACAGCTGCACTGCAATGGGACTAGTTAGTTTGGGACTAAAGCAGTTTCTGGAGTGTTTCATCAGATGTTCCCCACGGTTACCAGCTGGACCTAAATTAACCAGGAATAAGAGAACTGAGTTAAAGAAATGCTTCTGGATTGTGAACATACTATATAGAAGCAAAATTATCTAAGATGAAAAAATTTCCTCATCCACAAATTAATATACAGGCTCAGTGCAACACATGCAAATTCTTTTGTCAGCTGGTCAACACAGAGCATCCTTTTGAGTCACAATAGTCTCCAAATAACAACTATCTTCATAATCACTTCTAAGGCACTGTGATCCACTCACAAAATATCCAAAGCCTGAATACATTGACAAATGTCAAGCTAGCAATATATTGCTTTCCTGACAACCATTCCCAGATTTAATGTACGCTTGTCTGATGACCTTGTGGGAGGGATGAAAGAAGAGCTCAGATTTTTCTCAGCTAACACAATACAAAGAACATAGCAGCAGCCTTGCTCGTGTGCTACAAGAGCACTCTGAACAGATGAAGCTGAGAGACCTGTAAAACTATGTATGCTACCAGGTATAAAGATTCTCAACTCTTCTGTGCTCAGCATTTCCAAATCATGCCCTCTCCAAAGCAGCAAAATCCTATAACAAGATGAAATTCTGAAATTAGGTAGATAGGAAATACACTTGGGTCTTACAGAAAGTAGAATTACAAAGTGTTTTTCACAGAAATACAGGATACAATTGATTCTTACTGATGCTAGTGCTAAGTTTTTACAGATTTTCAAAATATGTCTCAGTACCTGTAATCTGCCAATGTAACTCCTGAATGGCTCTCTATATACCAAGAATTATTTCAGATTCATATAAAAGAGGAACCTGTGCCCTACTATCTAATCCTAGAGAAACAACAACCATGAAAAAAAACAAAGACAAGTACACCTTAAACACAGAACCTTAGGCTGACACAAGAGGCCAAAATCCAAGTACACTGGCAGGCTGGAATAAGCAGATCGTGCTGTTTTTGTCTAACAAGATTCAACATTGTCAAATATCTCTATGAGGAGAAGGTGCAAGAAAAAATCATAGAAGCAGCACTCTCAGCTTTTGCCTTAGTACTCAAACGCTTCTAAGGCACTTAGTGACCTTGCGTTAGCTGAGGTTCATCAATGAAACACAGGCAGCATTGGCTGGGCACACAGGTAAGTCTGATATCTTGGCTCTGTTTTAGCTATCAAAGTTTCATTTAGGAGGGTTAAAAAGGGCAGAAATTACAAAAGGTTAAAAATCACTGTAACCTACATCTCATGAAATTCTAGACAAGATCATCCATGGCTTATTTACAGACGAGGTCAGTATTTCCCAGACCTCTTGAGATTTTACCTTCACTTTTTTAGTGCAGTCTCTCCACAGTTGCACTCCACTTAATTCAAGCATCAGGAACACTGTGAGGCAAGGAGGCATTGTCCTCCGATTTTGGTATTGAGTGCCTGTGACTGGCTGTGAGAGTCAAGGGCTTGATATCTTGAAGGTTCAGGAAACCCATGGAGAATAGAACCATGTTTCCCAACTCTTACCAAGACAGACATGACCTGGCAGGATTCCCTGGCACTCTGCCCTCAGCCAGTGGCACTGTGACCAGTAGATGTCCCTCCTCTCTCAATGCAGTTGTCCCAGAAGTGATTTCTGTTCTACGAAAATTACCATACCTCTAATGTACAAGACAGTAAAAACAAGGAGACTAGAATAGTGATGGTGTAAAACCTATCCCCTACCTGACCAATTGCAGCACAGACTTGCAAGATATTGCTGTGAAAATTCTGTTCAAAAGGGACTCTTCAAACTTCAAGTATTTAATCTAGAAAGCTGAGGTTCACACAAACACTGTACTGGGACGTGTCTGATGTGTCCAAACTGCTTCCACCCTTCAAGAAAGCTTTCTACCCCAGAATGACTTTTCCAGCACTGGAGGGGTCTACTCTGAAAGCAGCTGGAAAACCCACTTTGGCTGCTTTTGTATACAGACTAAGACAAACACAGTGGAGCTTTACACAGTGAAATCCATTTCCTGGCTACAGAGAACCAAGTCTGAAGTTTTAAATTTACTGATAACGCCAAGTGGCATAGCCAAGGAAGAACATGGAAAAAAGCAGAAAAGCAAGCACATTGAAATCACAGACACTTAACTACAGGCTGGCTAGGATATGAAGATTTCTCTAGAGAACGTGGTATTACATACTTGGCACAGGGCTACCTGAACATGTAAGCAAAGGTCATATATTTAAGACAGTCATAGTTTAGAAATGTTTATCACACAGACTGTGAGACATAAGCCATATACATACTGGGACACAGAAAACAACAGTAGACTTTGAGAGTTCTGTTCAAGTGTGTTCTGCAGGTTTCTTGGGAAGTTTTGCTTTGAAACATCAGAACAAACCAAAGCTATGGGAAAAGAGAACTATGTGACTGAGATATTCCTGCAGGAATCTTCTGCTACCTTCTAGTTGCCTTCCTAGCAATATGATTTGTGCAAATAATTAACAGCTTGTTTCACAGAAAATAGTCAGGGTCAACTGAAATAGAACTTATTTGTAAGTCAAAAAGAGCCATATAGTAGAACAGCAAGAAAAACTACCAGCCTGAAGTGCTTCATACTACCAAAACACAGTGGTCCATTTAACCATTTTAATCAAACAGAAATAAATCTGAAAATGAAAAATACTATTCCAACTGAAAAGCTGAAAAGTTTAAGGACGTCAAAACGAAATGCCTTCAACTGCAGTCATCTTCAATGTTGTAATACTATTAGCTGTATGATAAAGCTTGCATTTCACTTTTATGTTGTTTGTTAGCATTAGTAACAAAGCATTTCAGAACATTATATTCATTCTGGTGGCTCACAGGTTAGCAATGAACATGTGATTCACTGTCTCAGTGAGTAACACCTTTAGAAAATATCTATTTTCTATCAAATTCAGCTATGCCAGTGTAAAAGGTTACTCCACTCTCCTTCCCACCCTGTCTCCCCTGTGGCTGCTCCCATCCCTACCTACTGCCAGAGGAATAGTGTGCATCAGCACTTCCCAGAGCCAGGTTATCTTAAATGCTGGTGTGAGCTTTGCCCCTAAATAGGCGACATGAGCTTAATGCTATGGCTGTTCCTTGAAGTGAATTAGGAGCATTCACATAAAGTCCTCTGCCAGCAGGGCAGTGGGAACAGTACTTTCTGACAGAAGGGCAGAAACTATCAGCTGGAGAGATGGCCCTTCCCAACAACATTGCTGGATCCGGGCAAGAACAATTGTCAGGACAAATTTACCCCTGGTATGCAGTAATATTAAAAAATGTAAAACAAGCTGACTTGACTTAGGTTAATCTTTTTAAATTAAACTCCTTAATGCATTGCCAAAGTGGATGAGCAAAGAAGACAAGTCCAGATTCTGGGTTGCTGAACTACAACAGCTTTATTAGACTTACACCAGCTTTGGATAGGCAGTCTACGTGCCATGCGCTAAGGCCCTACATTGCTTCTGCACTAAGGAAATTTGCCCCCAAACACTCGCCGGCCTTTTCAAATGTCCTAGATTTAGGAAAGCAGATTATCAGATTACTAGGTCACAGAAAGTCCATTTGGGAAGCAAAAAAGAAAAATATACACATATGTTAACATCTCTAGTACGCATGTGTGTGTTTTAATTTTGGCTCACAGTAATTTATATAACCTGATTTAATCAGGATTCAAAACATTAGATTTTAAGTTCCACTTTTTACAGTCACCATCTACTACCACAATGGAGTTTCTTTAAAGTGGACCATGACAGCTGCTTGCAATCACAGAGAGTACACTGTATTTTGTGGTTATTTTAAGAGTGCAAATGAAAACCAATTTCTCTGCTGAAAACACCAATAAAATTTAAGTAGATAGAATGTAAATACCAGAGTTGGAGCTTCGAGACAAGTGGAGAGATAATAAACACACTCTTGTTGTTGGAACAGCTATACTTGGAGCCCAGCGATGACTTGGCCAGACCAGCTGAGCACATCACCACAAGGGGCAGAGGAAGGTGGGGCTGCCCTAGTGCAGAGGCGATGACAGATAACAACGGATAGCCTGTGACAAGCTGTGCCCGGAATGGAGGGTTCACCACTGCCCACAGAAGGCAGCAGCTCTGCCTATGTTCACCTGCCACAGTCAGTGCACCCCTGAGGGACTGCCCCCACACTCTGCCATCCTGTCCTATCCACCTGGCAGTATCTGCTTCCCACCAATACCACTCCTTACACTGGTAGCCTGAAGAAGCCAGGAACTTGCATTAATTTCCTTCTTTGTCAGGTTACTTGGTCCCATTATAACCCAGCCTTCAGTGAGTAACAATTACTACTTTTCCAACTGTAAAACATTACCCACAGAAGCAGAGTATCTTTTCACCCTCCTTCTGGGTAGAAAGCTTCTGGCTTTTGTATTTGGAACTGTCACCAAATTCCCTTGTCTTGAAGTATCCTAATCAGGCACCAACCAATCCTAATCTTGGTTTATCTGAGGAAGAGCTGAATGACTGACAGCAAGTAATGCCCACCTTCATCAGGGCAACAGAGAAGGAAACAGCAGAAACCAGCACAGATGCATCCCCTATGCACAGCTGGGCTGTTTAAGCTACAATCATTGCCTCTTTTTCTCCAAACTCTCACCTCTGTCATTTTACAAGGCAGGGTTACTTTTGAACATGGATTAAATCAAGGCCTATTTTAAAGTGCAGTTAGTAGCTGCACAGCTACCTAATGCCAGACAAAGACTCACTTCATAGATTTACCATGTCCCAGAAGAAAGATGTCTTCTTATGAACAAAAACAGAAGAATTAAGCAGGAATAGCTCTATGTGCAAATAACTCCTAGAAAATTTTATTTTAGCATAGAAGTATAGTAACAAGTATTACGTACCATCTATGAAAGGCCAATACAGTACAAGCCAAATTACTTCCCATATGCCCATGTCACCAGCAAAGGTAACTTAGAAAGTTCTGCATTTTTTTGCCTTGATCTACTTTACCCTCTCCCTTGTGCCTCAATTGTGTTAGATCAGGTGGATCACCATTGTTGACAAGTTCTGGATATAAATTTTGGTGGAAAGACTCCCAAATGCAAGACTCACATTTATGGGCCTCTCAGCACCTACCCATAAGCTGACTGCAGCATGACACACCATTTTTGGTAAGCATCTGGGCAGTTAATGAAGCAGTAGATCTTTCAGACAGTATAATTAACTCACCTGTTGTGACAGTCTATATAACTGGCCAACATATTCCTCACAAACCAACTAGTCTAATACAGTTTATTGAGATGTAAGGTGGCTAAGAAACTTAATTCCAACTTTCTATTCTCAGAATAAATCGGAGACACTGTTGGGTTAAGTATAAAAGTGAAAGCTGCCAGCATCTCCTTTTCTTTGCTTCATAAATGTTTTCAAAATATAACCATCACACGTTATTTCCCTGG
Source organism: Syrrhaptes paradoxus (assembly GCA_013400615.1). Taxonomy (NCBI): domain Eukaryota; kingdom Metazoa; phylum Chordata; class Aves; order Pterocliformes; family Pteroclidae; genus Syrrhaptes; species Syrrhaptes paradoxus. The sequence goes on along the minus strand of VZTO01003181.1, from coordinate 12,340 downwards.
AAGCTTGCTGAAAATACACACATTAAGATCAATTTAGTGTACCCATGTAAGTTATACAACTATTTCTCCTATCATGGAGTTTACTCGGTACTGCCAGTGCTTAAAGAGATACGGATCCAAGGCAATGAAAAATCAACCATGCCAGGGAATTTGGTGATGCTCTATTCAGCAAACAGATACAGAGTTTTAAAGGAGGGAATTTAGCAGGCGTATGTTACTGATCACTATTCAATGTTTATCTCACAGGCAAAACAGATGATAATACACAATCATAAGAGAAAAAGCAAAAAATGTTTATTTTTAAAATCCCTTGAATCTCTGGATCTACGCTAGTAGCATACTATCATTACTCCAGACCAAGTTTCTCAGAGCAGTTAAGAACAAATAGATGGAGTACCAGGCCTTGGTGAAGCCACAGAACTTGCATTGTGAACTGCAATCTTAAGCTCTCAGGACAGATGACGTGTAAAAAAGCACCATTGTTTTCTTAAGACTGTCCCATGTGGACAGGAAACAGAAAAGAACTTGGGTACACTAGAATCCCCTTAACTGTAAAGAATTTTCTTTCCTGCTTTTGTCTTTTCAAATAATATGAATCACAGAATACAATTAGGTTATCGCTGAACAAATTTTGGAGGGCTAGGTTCCACCCACCAGGAAAAATGAAAGGAACTGCACTGCCCTTCAGCATCCCTGTGTGTTACAGGTATTTTAGACAGCCAAGCAGGCTGACTTACTCAGGAAGAATAATCATCAAGGCCTATGGAGCTCTCTTTCTTTTTTTATTAACTCCCACACACTGTTTAATTGTGAAATACCTTGGCTATTTCTGTGTTTTCTGCTACCATGAAAGTGAAGCTGATGTTCACCAGATCTGTGCCACTGCAAACACACACTATCCGTCCTTCCAACTCATTTTCTGATTTTCCAACAGCCTCGAGTGCAGTTAGTATTTTGGGATCCTGTTAAACAGAATAAATAACTTGTTACATTTGCAATAATGTTATGCAATGCACTATGGTAAAGATGCATTTCCATCTCCATATACATTAACCTTTGCCAGTTATCTTAAATGAGTGATTTCACTTAGAATTATTGTGTGTAAACCGGAAAAACAACAGAGTTAGGAGCACACTTGTGAGAACTCAGAAGTAAATGAAGTATTTTAAATATATTTTATAAAGTTAGATTAGAAATTACCTATATTTTCATCACAAAAATAGAGAAACAGAATTAATCTCTAAGTAAATTATTCCAATCTATTTAAGTCCATAGTTACTGAGAGTTACGATCTGTGTGACATTTTGGTTGTTTCTTAATGACACATCACTGGTGTCTCTGCTGAGGGTCAAGGGCTATTTAATGAGCATTAAGAGCAAATTACCTATGTAAAGACAGAGCTGAAGTCTGAAGCATACTGGTATGGTTTTCGGCACATGAAGCATGGGGTTGTCTGCACCACCACTTCTCATGACCCTTCTCTATGGGGGAAAGATTTTAGTCTATGGATTCCCAAGAGAACTGCTCACAGATAGCTATCCATAGTTACCACAGAAACACTTAACACATGAAAGTGGAAATGCAGGAGGTATTAACTGATGTATTGCTTCACAACAAATCTAAACTAAAGGCCTGGAGGAGGGAGGTCCACAATTCACTTGAGAAAATTCTATGTATCCCTTCTGAAGAATACCACCGAAAATATTTCCAAAGTTTTGGGTTTCTCCAGAACTCCTAGCTAGCACTTCTGTTGATATTCTTGAAAATGGCAGATAGCAACCAGTTGTCCTCTCTGACATCTAACTGTACAAAGGGGGATGTAAACAAAACTTTCTACATTTTATGTCAATGGAGCAAGAAGATACAACAAAATTTAAACAGATAGGAACAACATTTGGAATACGAAACATTTTTTTTCCAGATCCCTAAAACAAGTATCACAATACACTGTACAAAATAATGAAAAACTCCCAATATGTGCTCTTAATGTCTTCAGCTTTCACTGCATCCTGAAAGCTGAGCACTGTACTACATCAGAAAGACCAGATGACAGAACCTTCCTACTGCAATAACACCAAATTACTTGACTTCAAAACTTAGCATTTTAGACTGTGATTGTAAACTGTAAGTTGTGTTGCTGGTATTTTTTAAAAGGAATTAACTTAATCTTGCATTTAACTTTCAGTTTAAATATTCTGTGTTTAAATTAAGAGTACAAATTAGCTATAGAGTACCTTTGGTACAGCTCCAAAACGAACACTGTTGATCAGGGAGCATTCTAATACCTGTCCTTCCTGAAACGGCAAAAAAGGTACAAGTTCAAAGGTCTGTCAACACATGACTCCATTAGGAATTGCAGCAAAAATAAATAATCTTATTTGCAAATACTGTTAATTAACACTAAACAGTACATTTCCCTTTTATATCAGTTAACTCCCTCTTAAATACTTAACTTCTGTCAATTCTAAAAGAATAGTACTAAGGCTAGTTTTGTAAATAAATTAACACAGTATTTTAGATTTTATAAACTAGACAGAATATAAACCAAGCGCAATAATATCCAATACATATTACTGACATAATTGTAATATACCTTTCCATCACTTTTCCAACTCAGAAAAAAGCCAAATTCATCCACTTGGAAGAGACAGTTGCTTTCAAAGACGAAAGATTCCTACAGAGAAGAAAATTATTTTAGTCATTTTGACAAATGTCATTAATTTATTTATTGTTCAAAAATAAAGGATTGTTATATTTCTCCCCGAAAATATTCCTGAAGAATTTGCTATTCCCAAAGCAATCAGAAATGAGGGAGACATATTATCCATTTCAATTTTTTGTCTTTTTGCTGCCATTTGAGACATTGGTATGCATTTATCCAGTATTTTCCTACTTCTTTGCAACTATGAAGATTTGTTTTATTTAATAAAAATAGCAATTCTTACCTAATCAAAATCCTTAATGAAATGTAACTTCAAAAAAATTACTGAAAATTAAATGCTTCAAACTATGTAAAGGCTAAAAATATATAATTTGCCAATACCACTTCAGAATCAAATGATCACATTTCATTTTAACATTCAGAATTTGGGAAGCATTGTTCTGTTAGACTATGCATGCATGCATGCCACAAGCATTCTGTAGCCAGAGTATCTGGAAAGCAGAGTTTGGAGAATACTGATTTGCAGAGAAATGAATAAATAATGTCATATCAAAGAGACTAGGACAAGGCAAAAAATCATATTAGCTGTATTAAAAAAGAAATTTCCTCCACACACCTCCAGCCTCAATTAACACATCATAAATTAAGCTAAAATGCAGGATAACATTGTGCAGAATCAATCACTTCTTAAAGAAAAAAAGAATCCAGGACTTCCTGACTTCCTTAATTAAATAACAACAGGCATGTGTGTGGGCTACAGCACTGCTCTCTGTTTCAGAGCTCAGGGCTTTGTTCTATATTAAAGACTGAGGTACCTTTTTGAAATGTCATGTCCTCTCCTGTGCATATAGCAAGGGCAACAAAAACAGGTAAGAACTCCAATGCCCTCAATCCATGGAGCATGCTTTTAAGTCAGTAAGTCTATCCAGGACAGTTTGTCCTCCCTGGGTCACTCTCAGGCAGCTCCCTAGCTTGACCAGGGATATAGGACATCATGGGGCAGCCACAGGTACCTTTCTGGCTTCTGCCATGGAACAGGGGCATCAGATGGGCTTAGGAATGGTCACATTCCAGTCATGTCTTACCCTGACTTGACCCTGAACATGAAATCAAGTAAGTTCCAGGATCAACAGATGGGAAATGTCCTTGAGCACTCCTAGATGAGTACATGGGGAATATGCTGTGTTTGGGATAATTGCTCTTTTTCCCTGGACACATTAATTGTTGAAGAGTGTCTACCACTTCTGGACAGCATTTTATGTCCTCAAACAAGATTCACAGGTTTTAAGGACTGAAACACTACAGTTCTCCATCCAAGTAGCAAACAACTATGTTAATTTTACAGGGCAGGAGAGCTGACGTCGAAAGTATAAAGTTGCTGCAACTCAGTCTGAGGCAACACCACTATGCATGAGTTTCCAGTATGCACTGCTCTGCCCATCCTTCTCCACCATAAGTTCTATTTTCCTGCCTTCACCCTAGAATTTGTCCCTCATTAAACCTACTTGTTGTCAGACACGTCAGATTTACTAGTTTTACAGCCCTTGGACTCCTGTTTCACATAAGAATGCAGCTAGCTACCAACCAAAATTAATGTCTCTTGCATTTCCCAGAAAGATTACTCATGCAATAAAAGGCATGCAATTTTTTGTCATTTATTTTGTCCCCATCTATCAAAAAACTCTTGATATACCAAAAATGTTTCTTTCAGAAAGTTGTCTATGTAAACTGCATTCATGCTGATATTCCACCCTAGTCTTGACTCTATTAATCAAATTACTTTTTCTGCAATTTGTTTTGTATGATAAAAAACTACCTACCATCAGACCATGTAGACGCAATATGACCAGTAAGATTCTTAATCATGTCAGATTTTTATTTCCCATATTCTGCTGAGATAACCCTGTTCTAGACTCAGACTTTTCAGCAAACATGATAATGCTTGGCTCAAAATATACCTCCGTAATTTTGCAATCCTTCTCATTAAGGGACTCATCCATCAGCTACAGATGGATCCTGCTCGACATGACAGCAACTCAGATTTTTCTAGCCACTCAATGAAACTTCGGCACATAAAAGATCTCTCATGCTGTACTAGAGCTGTTCAGTGACCCAGACCCTGTACCAGGATTCCTGAAACTCAGTTCTGCACTGACCTACTGTATGGCCTTAGTTCATTTACCATTTCTCTCTTCCCCAACATGACTCTTCTGTTAGGGTGGGGAATTAAGCACAGAATTTCCATGAAATCTAGAAGCCTAGATCTGAAACATTTTTCTTGAAAATTGCAAGCCCTATAGTATAGGGATTCTTGCTATGTTTGTGTAGCATTTCCAGCACAATGGTCTCTCGCTTGAGTAGGCTATCTAGTTACTACCACAACACAATTAAATAATAGCTTATGTATATCATAAATGTGATAATATCAAACAGCCACACCATCAAGTGCTTATTGTTTACAGGGTACAGCTCTTAACTTCTGAGTCCCTGTTTTTTTTTCCAGCCCTTGATGATTCTTGTAAAATTGCAGATAAAATGTACAGCTGGTTACGTAAGTGAAAGCCTTTTAATGTTTCCAAAAGAGTCCCCTTCAAGGAAACAAACCAGGCTTCCAATGGTACCATAGCAAACCTGGAGTAAATTGTAGCAAAACTTGCAGCAAGCAATACAGCTAGAGAATACCATGCGGATGGACAAACAACATTTTGCTCCACAGGTGGAAAGCAGGATCCCCTCACTACAGGGTTTTGGAAGGCAGTAAATTCAGCTGCAAGGAGCAGCAAGAGTTCTGGTGCTACCACCTCATCCTACATCTGCCCAGCATTATCTAGTCTCGCTGGGTACACCATCCTACACTGCAACAGTATTACATTTCAGATGTCTCATTCTCCCTATCACTACATCAAAGACCCAGATGCCTCACTGACCATTCTTGGTCTCACACCAAAATTTGAGCACTTAAACTCTTTTCTGTATCTGCCCATTCTCTCTTTCTCATCTAAGGTACAAGAGAACAACCATGAGTCAATACCCCCCTCATGCTGAGCTTCTGGAGTCGTGTTTGCTAAAGAAAAATAAAGCTTTTATGAACCTCCATTCCAAGGAATTCAATGTCCACTAGTATCTTCTTAGTTTATCTCTCCCCAAAACTGAAAACACAGGGTAAAACAACTATCCCTATCTTGGCAGTCTTCATGATAAAAAACACCTTTTACTTACATTTCAAAAGACAGGAGGAAAATACTAATATCCCTGAAGGCACTTACTGAGAACCTTCAACTTTTAGACACTTTTTGTCCAAACAAATAAAAATAAATAAATAAAAGCTTTATNGAGTCGTGTTTGCTAAAGAAAAATAAAGCTTTTATGAACCTCCATTCCAAGGAATTCAATGTCCACTAGTATCTTCTTAGTTTATCTCTCCCCAAAACTGAAAACACAGGGTAAAACAACTATCCCTATCTTGGCAGTCTTCATGACATAACTGGTGCTTTATAAATTGGCAAAGATGAGAGCTTTATGCACATTACAGATATTTTGATCCAAATCTTCTTTTCTCCTGCTCAGGGCTTATTTAAAATCAGAGGGATTAAATATATTTCAAATTTATTTATTTTAAAAACAAAAAAGCTGTATAGCAATAAAGCGTGTTGGTATTTCCTCCCCACACACATTTCTGCAGTTATTCAAAAGTTTATTTGTGCACAATGAAAGCAAAACATTAAATGTTCCATAACAGGTACATATTTAAAAGAGGATAGCCAATTAAACNGGTCTCACACCAAAATTTGAGCACTTAAACTCTTTTCTGTATCTGCCCATTCTCTCTTTCTCATCTAAGGTACAAGAGAACAACCATGAGTCAATACCCCCCTCATGCTGAGCTTCTGGAGTCGTGTTTGCTAAAGAAAAATAAAGCTTTTATGAACCTCCATTCCAAGGAATTCAATGTCCACTAGTATCTTCTTAGTTTATCTCTCCCCAAAACTGAAAACACAGGGTAAAACAACTATCCCTATCTTGGCAGTCTTCATGATAAAAAACACCTTTTACTTACATTTCAAAAGACAGGAGGAAAATACTAATATCCCTGAAGGCACTTACTGAGAACCTTCAACTTTTAGACACTTTTTGTCCAAACAAATAAAAATAAATAAATAAAAATAGACCCTGATAAAAACATTCTCACAGGAATATCGATGCTGAGCATAAGGTAAACGTGTCAGCACTTTATTTTGGCTGTCTGTGTAAAATGTGCTGGTTTGCATGCCTTTAATAGATTTGGATTAAAACACAGCTGAAAGCAGCATCATAGTAATCATATTTCAGATAGAGTACAGGTTGACTTTCTGAAGGAGATAAAACCACTCCAGATCTCAAATGATGCATTTGAATCAGAATATAAAAGTTTTGTGATCTCTTACTTTCCCTAGTGAGATGCAGGTCCTCAGTTTATATATTATAAAAGACATATCCCCCCTATTTGATAGATGTAGAAAAAAGGGAAGGATTCACTTTGTCAGTTATGTGCTTTATAAATTAGCAAAGATGAGAGCTTTATGCACATTACAGATATTTTGATCCAAATCTTCTTTTCTCCTGCTCAGGGCTTATTTAAAATCAGAGGGATTAAATATATTTCAAATTTATTTATTTTAAAAACAAAAAAGCTGTATAGCAATAAAGCGTGTTGGTATTTCCTCCCCACACACATTTCTGCAGTTATTCAAAAGTTTATTTGTGCACAATGAAAGCAAAACATTAAATATTCCATAACAGGTACATATTTAAAAGAGGATAGCCAATTAAACACAACTGGCTTCTTACCTCCTCATATCTATCAAACACAGCTCCATCTTGCATAAAAGAGGGAACTGGCTTCTGCCAGTTAAATTCATAAGGTTTTGCCATGATTATAGATGAAAAACCTGAAATGGAATGAAAAAGTATAGTTCAATTACTGTCTTTAAAAGGAGCATTTCAAAGTTTAAGCAGGAAAAAAGTTACTTTTAGCTTTTCCTTTCACACAGAAGTATTAAAATGCTACAGTGCACTTACACATCAAGAGTTCTCCTCAAAAAAGTATTTTTGTTTCATAACTTTAAAATGAAAAATATTTGCAAAATGTATGCCTGAACTTATTATTTGAGAAAATCACTTGCACTGAAACATTGCTTTAGTTTAAATATCTGCTACATCACCTCTACAGTATAATGAGGCCGGGATTAATGGAGACACAGAATACCACCACCTATAATATATGAGTGCTGCTTTTTTACATGAAAACATCAGATCCTATATAGACAGCTTTTTTTTTTGAACATTCTAAACTGCATATACAGTCTAAACATTCTTTGAACATTTTAAACATATGCAAAACACACTTTTCCTCTGTGTTTTGTATTTCAAAATCCATTTATATTAAATAAAGTCCTGGCTACTTTCAGTGATATTTTATACATAGCTTAAGACACGGATAATATATAGGTCAAAATTCATAGGGAAAAAAAATGGTTAGGGATATAGGACATTAAATAAAATTAGCTACTGGCACCATGCATTTCTGCAAGTCTAGAAACGTGAACAAAACTGTTAATTTGGAATATAATACCAAAGTCATAACATATGGATGTTTCAATAAAGACTACCGCATTATTCAGTATCCTTTTGACCACCTTGGTGCCTTCTAGGTTATGTTGCTTTACACCAGAAAATGTCTCAACTATGTACTCTGAAATAGTGAAGTTCATTTTACCTGAAGTGCACCTGCATTGTTTCTGCTTACTAATGTCATTAAGGACACACAGTATCTTGGTTATTTCTTTATAGACTGGAACAGAAAGTCTTGCATGAGAGGCAATATGCTTTTCAACAGCAAGATAAGACTGCCTCAGACATGTTAGTAAATCACTTGGTGAAATGGTATATTAAGGACAAATACAGCACACAGGCACAATAATCTGACCTCACATGCCTGTCTCACAGGTGAACACCACCTTATCCAGTTCTTGTCTGTTTGCCCTAGCCCTCCTCTGACAACGGACAACATTCGTCTACTATTGACCCTCTCTAGCAGCATGATACAGGGCTAAGTGTAACCAGAACAGTTCTTGCTCCATTACAATGCAGACAGTCAGCCCAAGAAAAGTTTGCCTAAGTGTGAAGAATAAAAAGCATACATAAAATTCAAGAGAGCATGACACTCTGTGTAACCTATGCTACGCAAACCATCGCTGTAGTGTTTTTGTATGCCAAAACCCTTAATAGCAAACTAAAATATTACCAATTGGGTAACAGTGCTTCCACAATGTTCTTAGATAGAAATGTCTACTTTGACTGAACTTTAAACAGAGCGTTGAATAGATGCAAGTGTTGGAAAAAAAAAAAAAGAATTGTGTAGTATCCTCTTTCTCTGTCTTGTTTTCATTCCTATCAAAAAATATTCTAACAAGAAAAAGAACAAAACGAGAACTCAGAGGATACTGTTAAAAGACTCCATCCAACACCGTCTTTAAGAATAGTTACTTTTGATAGTTTTCAACTGAAAAAGTATCCTAACTACAAAAANAAAAAAAAAAAAAAAAAAAAAAAGCAAAATACATTTTGATGTTGCCCATCTCTTCATCTCCTGCCCGGTTTCGGTCATTGATACAGAAATACCAAAAATATATATCACATTTCCAAAGCATTAGAAATAAGATAAATTAACTCATTCTCTGTAATTATAAAAAATACAATTTGACAGTTATGTATGTCTCACCATTAAGTGCTCACTTTTGTTGAAAATGGGATGAATACTCAAAAACATATCTGTACTCTACAATTAAAAAAAAAGAAGCTAAACAATATCTAAGGCTATTCATCTGTACTTTTTTTCCCCCCGATGAAGAGATGCTCTGAACAAAAGAGAGGACAAGGAACTAGGGCCAAGAGGCAATCAGCTACTTTTAATATCTTATCAAAAGCCCCCTTTTCTTTTTGCCAACCCTGTGCATTTGGCTCTTAACACTCTGTAAAAGAGTAATATCATCTTCCTCATGAGATGTTTTGAGATCCTTTCAGGGAATGTGCCAAATTACTGAATTTTTATTATTTTTTAAAATTACACTTATAGTTTTGGGGTCTCTATCAGCATAGAGCTACTTTTTCCTCATTCCACAGAGTAAGTCTTGGGAAAATATCCCCTAGATTTAAAGGGAACTTAAAACATACACACCTGAAGTAATAAACAGTCCATTTTTATGGCATATTGACCATTCCATTATTTGTTTAAATAACTTTTACTATCAGAATGTTCCCAAGAAGAAAAGTTACTTCAAATACAACAGGTAGTTCACACTGCAATACATGCTGTCAGCATGCAAAGACCTTCTGGGAAAAGCAGATGCATTCTGTGCTAAATCATAAGAACTATGATTACACATTTAAGACTGTGAAGAACACCCTTCCACAATCCCTAGCCTGTATGGCCCTTTTTTACTGACACTTAACCCCATACAGACAGAGATTTTAAAACCTACAAGCTCTGCAACCGCTCTAAACTCCTGTATAAGACACATCATAACATTCCATCCAGCATGTGACACTCTGAATCCCGGATGTAAAGGGTGCTTGAACAGACACTTATCTTTCAGAAAGACTAATTACCTCAGCACTACAAACATGCACTTTATTACCAGTTTGAACTTTGCCGAGTTCATCATCCAGTCACAGAAACACAGCTCTGTAAAAATCCCTCCTTCACAGAGATCTCCTTATCTGGGTACTCACAGAGTATGATGAAGTTGTCTCATTACTTCATTGCTGATAAATTAAACCGATCAAGCGCTACAGTTTCTGCTGCAATGCACATTTTTCAACTCTCAGATTCAGTCTGAATTGTCTCCACTCTTCCAGCTGCCTTTCTGAAGGCAGGGGTCTGGACCAGGACACAGTAGCCCAGCCCTTTGTCATACAAACCAGAATTACAGTCTTTCTTCTTATTTGCATAACCTTGCATTTAGCTGCAAGAAAACACATTTGATTGCTCATAGTTTATCAAGCAATCAGGTTGCGTCTCAGGGACTCAAACTCACTTTTATTCACCATCTTACCAATCACTTTGTTAGCACTGCTCTCTCAGAAGTCAATACTGTTTACAGATGAACTGAGACAGAAGAAGCGTGAGGAAAAGGTGGCTTGAGTACATGTAGCAAGGAGTCAGATGAATTGTAACAAACAAGATTTTTAAGCCATAAGCTTTGGCAGCTGTGCAGAAGGTGAAGAAAATTCCCTCTGCCTTTAGAAAAGCTCTTTTCAGTCTCTCACATTTCTTACACTCCTCTCAAAAATCCATTTAAGATCATAAAAATAAAATACAAAATATTCCCATCACTCTTTGAAGCTCAGTTAATCTTCATCAATTTTTAAGCAGTTCAAAGAAAGGAAAAAACCGAAAACAACCCCACCCACCCATCAAACTCTAACAAAAATAACATTCTACTACTAATATGGTTGCAAACATATGCCTGCATATACCCTCACTATGATGAGAACCAAAAACTCCTCTCTTTAAAGAAATTTATTAACAACGAAATGTGTGATGATTCAACTGGAAGAGAAAATTTAGGAACTAAATTTAAAGACAGTAAAATTTTAATTTAAAAACTTTTAAACATCCTTTAAAAATCAAATCTTCTCACTGATTTAGGCTTCTTAAAGTATAAAAATGCCTCTGAATACATACCGTTCATAAAAGCAGAAAGAACACTAGTATAAAATGCCCCTCAGGACTTAATTACCACAAGGGAGAAGCAGGTAAAGTCTCTCAGGTGCCGTAGTTAAATGCCTTTTGAGCTATCCACCTTTCTTTCAACACTGATTTATGCCAAAGACATGACTGGAATCACAAGAGAAAAAGCACCTTTTGATTCACCTGGAGTACTCAAAGAGCGAGGAGAAAAAACTAACTATAACAGCAATATTTAACACGGAAGTCCTCCTCTTTTGTAAGCTTGGCTGTACTAAGCTAAATCTGGGGTGTCAGGGGTGAAGGGACTATAAACGCTTGGGTTTTTCACTCTTGACCAAAAGAAGGACAAGGTGTGGCTGAACAGGAGGAGGAAAAGATTCTGTTAACACAAAACAGAAAAATGTTTAGGAAAGAGGTGATATTCTAAACTAACCCACAGGGCTTGCTAACATGATGGATAGGATACTCCTTGGATCCCATAAACATCCTGTCAATGTTGAGACACTGCTGGAAAAGACAGCAGTATTCCTTATAGCTGATCCCCCCCTCCAGTCTAAAATGCGGTAACTCACAATTTCCGCAGTTTGCTTAGCCCTGGATATTATAATAATTACTAAAAAAACCCTGCAAGTATTGTTATTTTTGCCCCTGGAATGAATCACTATTTGCTGAGTGAAAAGCAAGAAGGTGCCACACTCTGCATTTGCCGATTCACTACTTACCTCTTCAAATCATGCACCTAAACCTGCACCAGTTACTGTCTGCGTGAGTTTCACGGGTGAAGCACCCACAGAACACTGTGCTGAGTTTAGTAATCTTGCCCAGACACATATAATCTTCTTCTAACAGATACAAGGAAGCATTTAAAAAAAAAAATAAAACTAACTTATTTCTCACTCTTTACCCCTTGAAATACATATATCCTTCACGTAGTATGGGGAATAAAC
>VZTO01003180.1:35417-65467 GCA_013400615.1 Syrrhaptes paradoxus | reverse complement strand
CTGTTTGATCACAGTGCCATATACTCATGCTGTGGCTTATTACTCAGCTTTGAGGAGAGGTGATGGCTCTAAAGTTACTTTCTTCTAAATGACTTTTGAATAAGAGCTCTACTCAGAGCAACACTACCTTAGAAAGAAAATTTGACCTTCCTTTTTCTTCTGTAGGCTTCGTTCTGCCATCTGATTTATTTAATTTTTTTAAATTGATGCTTGCAGTGATAATTCACACCATAGTGCCTTAAACAGTGGTGAAACATGTTTGCCAAAGGCATTCTGTGGAGTAAGAATTTGTGTCTCGGTGTCAGAGTGTGGCAGTGCTCAGCCTCTGCTGGGGTGAGGCTCTGGCTTCTGCTGGCGCTTGCTGAACGTGGTTTCATCGGGCAAAACTGCTGAGAAAGGGGGACTGCAGGCTGAGGGACTCCCAGAGAGACATTGTCACAGGAGAGCAGTTATGGGAGAATTCCTTGTTTCCTGAAGAAAGGTTACTGTGTGCTTTTGAAAGTGGTTTTGATTAATATCCATACAGGGTACAAAGTGAGGCTGTCCCCTTGGACCTTGCTGGGTGGCTTTGGTTTCTTGGATGTTCTCATGACACCAGCTCTCCTCTGCACTGCTGTCTGAGTGTCCCTCACTTCTTACAGGGCTGCACACGTTCATTTTATTGCACGCCTTAGCAATTTGGGAGGCATAAAATTTGGACAAGAGGGTGGGAATGCTGTGACTGCCTGTTCTTTTTGCTCTGCTCTCTGCCCTCATTTTGCATCTATCTGTCTTCACAAAGGCCTTGGCAGCTCCCAGAAGAGGTGGGATGTTGTAGCCTGTTTTGCTAGTCCCAGTGTATATCGGTGGGAAAACAAAATCTGTTGACCAGCCCAGCTGGCAGCACAACCAGAATGTTGCAATGAGATGATTAAGATGTCTAATTGATTGATTTTAATGTGAGAACCAAGACTTGGCTCCTGTATGTTTGACTTCCCAAATCTACTTGGAGACAGGCTGGTTTCTCTGACAAAATACCTCTTCTGGACCACAAACCCATGTCTAGCATTAAGAAAACATTTCCCGGGTGTGACCTGGGTGGAGATCCTGCCCATTACCTGGTCATTCATGGGTCAAACGCAGCTATGCCCCAGCACCCGGAAGGGTCACGGGGACCTTCTGTGGCTTTGGGTTGTGCCAAGAGCTGGTCAGTGCTCAGGCTGAGCAAAAACTCACCCAGACTTGGGAGGGATGATGAGAATGGTTCTCATAGTTTTAGTTGATAATAGGAAATAGTTGCTCCTGAGTTCCAAAAAGGATCTGGGGCATTTCAGAATCTAGGAACTGGTCCTTGCTCTGCCCAGCCCCATCTGGCACTGACAGCCACTAGAAGTACTGGGAGAGGAAGGAGGAAGCTACTGGGATTAGCAGGTATCTTAACTTGATATAGTCCGTTTGAGCCTGTACCTGAAACAATTTAGCGCTTTAGATGAATTAGCTTTTCTAAAATTCTCTCTAAGGGAACAACAGGAACATGCATCTACATAATGAATTTTGGGGTAGATTTCCTAATCTAAGCATGCTGACCCCATGTAGCTTTATCTAAGTTACCCATTAGTGACACATCTACAGGCTCCCTTTACTTTCCTATCCTACCCCCCCAGCAACCTCTCCCTCTGAGACCTCAGCACTTCCAATGTCCCAGGTCCTGCTGCAGAGGCACCAAAACAGCAGGGCTGGGTGCCATGGAGAAGTGCAGATACAAAATATTTTCAGTAGAGACTTGACAGAAATCTCTTGGCTTAAATATGGAGGAATACTTCTTTCACTATTGAGATGACATTGAGACACAAACTTGAGTTATTTATTCCTGTTTCTTTGGCAATTATTTTAATCCATCAGCTGATGAACATGGTTTGGAAACGGCCGTTTTGGCAAGCTTGACACTTGGCCACCTGTCCACATTTGGGCTAGGGAGGTATAACCTTGATCTTAGCCCCGTCCTCCTGAGATTGGAGAAATTTAGTGGCCTCAAGTGGGTCAAAACATGAACTGTCTGAAGAACTGACTGTAAGGAAACAGAGGGACACGGTTACCACCTCTTTCATAATGTCCAACGTGGGAAGAACCAACCTCACTGTGTTTTCAGATGTATTGAAAAGAGACAATATGTGTTCAACTGGATAATGAAAATAGCTAAAATAACACAGATTAAAGCTTTTANTGAGAAAACTGATCTGACGGAGCCGAGCTGTGTTTCTAGGGAAAACCCAGCACAGCCCCATAATCTCTCCAGCCGGAGCCATCTGCTGCTGCTTCTCCAGCTGCATGAGTTTAATGAGAGGTAGCGTCTCTGCCTTCTTTTTGCAAACTAATCAGAGAGGACGCAGCCAGGCTGGGAGGGGGTCTGTGAACCCTCAGCCCCAGCAGCTGTGAGTGAATGGGGGGAACAAGGGAGAGTTCACATGGCTAACGGCTGGGCCACAGCCTGCGAGGCAGGAACGGTGAAACACGGAGCTGCTGGAGCTCAGGTCTTCCTTGACCTGTAGCTGTGAGGGCTGAGCCCTGGTGGTCACCACAAACACGCCGTGCTTCATCCCGGGTCCTGGCCTGGGTTACCAAGGGCTAAACTTCATATTTTTCTGCTGGTGAGGATGAGGAGAACATCCTCCAGCGTGGAGAGTAGTGCTGGTGAAATTTCTGTAGAAGAGCTGGGCAAGGAAAGGTCAGGTGGAGACAGGTCCGTCATCCCAAAGATCCGGATAGGATGGGTGTAGAGGCCTCCAAAGGAAAAATGTAGGAAGTTGGAGGTTTATTGGGAGAGGAAATGCTGCTCTGCAGAGAGAGAGCAGTCACTGCTTTGGTGGTCATACCGGCTCTTTGGTATGGAAGATTGACTAGATCATTGTCCAAACACAAAGTGAGGAGCGAATATCGCTGGGGAGCCCCTCCACTGCTTTCACGGGGGGTTACTGGAGGAGGAGTCCTATGGCTGTAGGTGTTTCCACCAGGAAAATCAGGGGAACCAGGTTTCCTTTCAGCAACCAGCAATGTCATCCAAAGCACAGAGCGTGATGGTCACGGAGGGCTATAATCATCTGCACGTCTGCTGGGAAAGGATGAGTAGGATGCTGAGTGGCGAGAAATTCCAGCACTTGTTGCCATAATGAGTTTCATACATAGACTTGTAGATTCCTAGCTATATGAATGAGACAGAAAATTATTTTTACCACCTTCTTTATATATATATATACAAAGTAATCAAAAAATAAATTCTAGGTTTGAGTCTAACCAGCAGGACAAAGCAAGTTGGCTGTGAAGATAGAAGGTAATGTATGTACTGTTCAGGAATACAAAGTGAGAGAAGAGCAAACTACAGACCAAAGTCTTGAGTAAAATCAGAACTAGTGGGTAATTTTAGGGAGGAAGCCTAAAGGAAAAAGGAGTTAAGGAGAACTGGTAATTCCTTTAAAATAATAATAATTATTATTATTTTAAGTGCNGTTCGCTGCAGGAACACTGCTGGGGGAGCAGGTTGTCTGAGAGTCCATCCTGGGTGTTACAAGCTGAATGGGGTCAGTGTCCCCCCTTCTGTCCAACACGGCTTGCCTAGGGATGCTGGTCTTCCAAACTCCCTCTCTAGCCAGTGGAGTCTCCTCCTACAAAGAAATTTGGACTGCCTTAGCTAGACAGCTATTCGGGAATATTCTCTGGAGCAGCCTCTGTGTTTGCAGCAGGGAGGTTAGTTTTTCTTTATGGAGAGCTTCTCAAGATCTGTCCCAGTGTGTTGCTGTTGCAGAAAAGCAGCAAACTCAGAGGTATAAACCACGTTCCAGTCTGCAAGACACACGACATCAGGCAAGGAAGGTTTGAGGTGTAGTGTGATGCCTGCAGTGGTAGACTGCAGTTTGGGAAGAGTCTGGAGGAGAACAAGGACAATGAGCCCCAAAACATGACCTGCCAGAGAGGCCTGAAAAAAAGCAGGGGGGGGAAGCCTGGGGAAGCCTATGGGGAAAAAGGGGAACGTGCAACATGAAAATCTTCAAATGTATAAAGGGCTCTTGCAAGAAGAAAAATGTGTTCTGTGTCCTCAGCAGGTAGTACAAGGAATGAGTGGCTTAGACTGCACCCAGGAAGACTCGGGGTGCTGTTTATAAGAAGATAGGGTAAGTAAAGAGCTGGGAAGATCTGCCCTGGAAAGCTGTGGGGTCCCTGCACTGGGTGCCAATGGAGAGCATGTGGGAAAAATATCTGCTGTAGGGAGATGTCATCCTGCTCTGGGCAAGGAGAATGACTTTCATGACCTTTTACGGTCCTTCCTAGCCTTATTTCTCTATGTTTTGGGTTTTTTTTATCAATCATTACTTTTATTTTTCCTTGATTCTGAAGTGATAATGTATGCTAGGATACTGTATTGCTGCCTGCAGCTATTTCTTTGTCAGTTCTGGATTATTATAAATGAACTTCCATCATCTGTAGAACCTGATGGCTTCAATTTTGGATGCTGAACAAGTCTCACACATTATTTTATGTGCTGGAGCAGGAATCGAGTTCAGGGTAGGGCAGAACTTTGTATAACAGAATGCTTTCTGAAGCTGGATTGAGCAATACAGTTCCTTTCTGTTCCTTTCCTCTGTTCTTAAGGGGTCAAACAAGATGGTATCTGTTGATTTCCACAGCGATATGCCTACTATTTCCTAATGCTTTTCTCTTAAGGGCACTGTCCAAAAGCAAGCCAGGAAAAGAAAAGGTTTTGTGTTTTGAGGTCTACAGGATGCCTGCAGTGTAACTCTGTCCACAATATGCTGCCTTCTGCCGAGGGAAAGCAATCTGTTGAAGTAAGTGTGATTTTTTTCCAATGGGGATACTTTACTGAGTGTTACTTCTGGGCGTGCAAATTCACCGACTCGTTCTTGCTGTAGGTGCTGCACGGCTTTTACTGAAGACTTGCTCTGCTTCCCTCATCTGCCATGTTCAGAGCTGGTCTGTAACCACCACTCTTTGGTAATAAGAGTGTTTCTGTGGAAAACAGGAGCTTAGCACCATTGGATTCCCCTGAAGAATCCCGATCTTAATTGTTAAGATTGGAAGAAACAAGAAGCTCGTGAACGAGTTATTGCGCTTTCTGCATCGGCTGTAGGATTGTTCTTGGTAATGGTCCAGTGAAGTTTAATACAGTGATAAGAGCCATGGGGGCTGGTGACAGAATTCTGTATTTCTCAATTTCTAGAGAGTCAATTGCCATTTGTGACACTTCCTGTAGAGCTGTGTGTTTCTGTTCAGGGTTGTCACCTGCACCACAGCTCAGAAGGCACAGGTCTCTCCATCAAGTATCATGGGAATTTTGGCTGGTTTTTGTACTGGGCTTTGGGGATCTTCTGGAAGAAACATGCTTTATAAGCTGAGGGCATCTCCTGACATATTGTCTGCCAGTCCCTGCTGGTTGGTGGTGGGAAGTCATTGCATACCACCACGTTTACCACCGATCTGTGCTGAGGAGTCCGAGGCAGCTGTGTAGTTTTAAGGATTAAGGTAGGACCCTGGCACAGTTTCCATTTCCAGATTTCTGACAACCTCTTCTTTCAACACAAATGAAGTAAATCTCTGACACAAACGTAGTGTGGAGGACTGCTCCAGATGTGCCAGCAAAGAGGGAAGGAGCATGCTTTCTGCAAATGCCACGTCATTCGTGCTTTCTTAATTATGTCATTGAAATCAGAAGGGAAAAACCTCAATCGGCCGTGGTGAGATGTTCCTCGTCCACGTGTTCCTGCAGGATGGTCAGGGATAGAGTGAAGGTGACAGGACAGTGCTCAAACCTCTTCCTTGGGTGCTCCAGTGCTGGGCTGTGGATGGCAGGGATGGGTGGTCACTTCGGCAGTCCCTGCCACAAGGGTGAGAGTGCCTCAGGAAGGGCCGGCAGAAAGCTGAGGATATGACCATCTTCATGTTCCCGGGTTAAACCCACCAGAGATGGTGGGTTTGCATCTTCCGATGCTGCCCTGCACAGCAGCTGGGGTGCTCAATGCCTCCAGCCTGTCACAGATCTGCCAAAGCTCGCTGCAGCTCCTTTTGCCCTGTTACTTCCCCTTTTTACAATTTTTCTGGCCCCGAGTTATCAGAATTACAAGCTGTCTCTGACGTAGGTACTGATCCTGCCCCAGCACCAGAAGGAAGCCTCCACACTCACCCTGCACAGTGTCCCTGGCCAGCCCGGAGCACACAGCCACATGCTGCTGAAATTTAAGCTGGTTCACAGCCTTTACTAACTCACAGCTCCTCACGTCCCATCTCACAAATACTCTTGCCCTTTCTGCTTTTCATGAGAATTAAGGTTTTATTCTTATTGCACGTCTGTGCTTAGATATCCTGCTGACTTCTTTTTCAAACAGCAGTTTTCTCGGTCTTGTTAAGATGCACGCCCATCTTCTTGAAGCTGCTGGTCCTTGCTCTGAGGTCTAGCTCTGCTTTTGGCCTTTTCTATTGCGTTTGCAAATGCCTGTCAGAGCTGGAGCTTGGTGTAAACTGGCAGAGGGTTGCCTGCTTAAGTAGCTGTGACTCCAGTCTATGATAATGTGTGCAGGCTTTCCCGACTTGCATTGACTGTCTCTGGCATTTGGCTCTGAAATATGCAGCTTATAAAATAAAGGTTGAGCAATAAATATTGACTAATACTGAGTAACAAATCACTGGAGTTACTTTATCTGCATCAAGAGCTTTTAGGGGCTGCTGACAACAATTATTTGCAAGAGCAGAGAAGAGCCTTGTGTGGCCCCCAGCCCCTGCAGAGCATCGCCTTGCAGAGCGTCCCAGGTTTTGATTGCTGGGTACAAGTCCTCCAAGGAACTGACATCTGTGATCAGACCTCGTGGACACTCTGTCTTGCCTGTGCAAATATGAGCCTTAGATCCTTCCTTAGAAAGATGCTTCCTTGGGCTCTTTTTCCCAAAAACAGCTCTGGTTTGATGGGCCAACATGACTGTTTCCCTGGATGTCCTATATCCAAACTAGAGCTTTCTGTAATAAATGCTACTTGAACTGTATGTTCTCTCCTGTTACAGTGACACTCAATTTCCATTTTTTTTTTGGCCGTGTCATGACTCCAGCACTAGCTCTCTTCTCCCACGTGTGCGCTATGCTGTTTCAGGACATAACTAATGGTTTCTCATGCTTGGCATCTGAAATGAATTCCTAATATTTGCCATACCTTATCTCTAGACACCTGATAACTCAGATCTCATAGGTGGTGCTTGACTTTTTAGGTACAGTTTATGAATTCTGACATGTAACACCTTTACGTGGATGTTTCACAAGGTGATGGCTGAATCCTGGATGCTAACTCCTGCGTGCAGGCTGTGGCCAGGGGTAGGAGCAGATGCAAGCCCCGGTGTCCTACCGCGTCCTGCAGCGCTCTAGCTATTCTGACATGGGATCGCTTATTGCTGTGCCTCCTGCTCAAAAAGCAGCTGTAGCGCTACCTAGCACCTTTTATCCCTGCATGTGCCCGGGCCAAGCCGCGGGGCCGGCTGTGCGAGCTGCTGGGACCGGCTCTGCCAGCAGAGGGCAAGACGCGCCCGCGGGGACCCGCCGCCGCCGGGGCCGGGAGCCGGGGCCGGGCCCGCTGCCGCCTCACCGGCTCTTCGACTCCGCTGCCACCGGTGCGGCCCCGGCTGCGTTAATCTAAAAGAGGGTTCAATAAACCCGTCACTGGAGGCTGACTGAGCCCCCCCTCCTCGCCCAGCTACTGAAGCTGCGAGGGGGTGTCTGTGCTTAAGGCATCAGGCAAAAATGCACTTGTGTCTCCTTTAAAGACCCTGCCGAAAGCTGGTGTGAGCCCTGCTCTAAGATCAGCAAATGTGCGGGCCAGGTACGGTGTTAGGTACATAGAAACACCCATACTGAGCCCAGGAAGAGCCACGGGGGAAAGGTGCAGGGCAGCAGAAGCTCCCCTCCAGCATCCCACTCCCTGCTCCAGCTGAGCCTGCTCCCCCCAGCCCTCCCTGCGCCCCGGGGAGGCTGCAGAGGAGAGGGGCTGGGATGGCAGAAAGGGGGTACGCAGGGGAGGGATGAAGGTTGAGCAGCTGGGGCTGAATCTGTTGTCCTGCCATGGCACAGGACATTTGTCCCTGACCGGATGATTTGGTTGGTGCTCAGTGTGTGACTCCTAGTGCACAGTGAGGATAAACACATTGAAGATGCTACAGACATCTGCTACAGAAAGGCAAAGGAGGACTCCATGACCCCAAGACCAGTCAGATCTAGAGTGAATCTCCCAAACACATCAACCCCAGTGCTGCTGAGCTGTCAACACAGGAGACAGACTCGTCCTGGAAGCATCTGTCCTGCAGCAGGCAGGGGGCTGCAGCTGAGGGGCTGCAGGCAGGAGATAAGGCTCAGGGGTGGCTGGGCCACAGGGCAGGGCTGGGCAGGGCTGCAGGCAGGGCTGGGTGCAAGGTGCAGGCAGGGCCGGGCAGGGCTGCAGGCAGGGAGCAGGCAGGGAGCAGGCAGGGCTGGGTGCAGGGTGCAGGCAGGGCCAGGCAGGGGTGCAGGCAGGGTGCAGGCAGGGTGCAGGCAGGGCTGGGTGCAGGGTGCAGGCAGGGCCGGGCAGGGCTGCGGGCAGGGAGCAGGCAGGGCTGGGTGCAAGGTGCAGGCAGGGCCGGGCAGGGCTGCAGGCAGGGTGCAGGCAGGGTGCAGGCAGGGTGCAGGCGGAGCTGGGTGCAGGGTGCAGGCCGGGCAGGGCTGCAGGCAGGGCTGCAGGCAGGGTGCAGGCAGGGAGTAGGCAGGGCTGGGTGCAGGGTGCAGGGTGCAGGCAGGGCTGCAGCGGGGCAGTTTGGGTACAGGCGGAGCTGGGTGCAGGCAGGGCCGGGCAGGGCTGCAGGCAGGGTGCAGGCAGGGTGCAGGCAGGGTGCAGGCGGAGATGGGTGCAGGGTGCAGGGTGTGGGCAGGGCTGCGGCGGGGCAGTTGGGTACAGGCTGTCTCTCTCCTTCATGTGTGTCTCACTTTGTATTGAATGATGTTAAGCAGAGCCGGAGCTGGCGCCTCGGCGTCATTACCTTCAATTACAATAATTGTTGCCTCTCTCCAGTGTTTTGCATTTCTCCCCGGGGGAATCTCTCTGCTGCTGCTTTTCCAGCCTTGCTCCAGCTTCCCCCTATCGATCGGAGCGCTCTGGCCCCGGTCCTAGGAGCGATGCCTCCAGGAGGATAAATGCAAATCGTCCTATTGATTCGGAGGAGTAGGAGTGCAGCTCGTTTGGGGGAGGGAGGATTAGTTTTAAATGAAAAAAAAAAGTAAATGGATGGGCATGGCAGGAAATGCTTCACTTTCTGGACCGCTTAAAAAGTGTGCCTTTATCATGTACTGTATCTGGGGGGGGATGCAGATTGTGTTATCTGGATGACACACCACATGCACATGGAGAAGTGGATGCTGCTAAGCAGGCACGAGCCTGGTTTCTTATTTATTTTATGTGAACAGGTATCACTGAGCATCTCTGGAACACGGCTGCTCTCCTCCAGTTTGCAAGTAACTGAGTTTCACTGGGGACATGCTAATTGCTGCTGAAAGTGAGCAGGCGTGTAGTTTGCAGGCCTTCATCCACCCCTTTGAACTGCCCCAGTCCCAGGGAATAAAGCTCCCTGGGAGTTATTCACCTGTGGGAACCTGCTCTGCAGCCTGTCTGTCACAGGGGAGCGGCTGGGGAAGGAGCCAGGCTTGGGGCTCTGCGTAGTCTTAGCACCTGAAATGGCTACTAGCTTCAATCGAGCCATGGCCAGACCCAGAAGTGGGAAGCCAAAGAAATGCACAGAGTCATATTATGTCCCTGCCCCCTGGGCTTTATGATGAGCATAGCTATGCTAGCTTAAGCCTTAATTATTTTTTAAAGGCAATAATCAGCATAAATAAAGGTAATTCAGTAGAATTAGCGTGTGTGGATCATACTCCAAATGGTAGCAAAATAACTGGGAAAAGAAAATTGTTTGCTGGCTAGTGTTGGAGCAGTTAACAAAAAATACTACTTTGGTTACTATTGCTCTGAAGTTGCTTTAGACAATCCCAATGCTTTTTTGCTTCATATTGTTTCCAAATGAGAAATTCACAGCCAAATCATAATTGCAAGGTGCAAAAAAGAATGTATATGGTGTGTGAACATTGCTTTTGACACCAATTTGAAATAACTGCAGCTGCAGTGCAGCAGTACTAACATTTCCCTGCTAGTGAAATCAGCATCTGATGTGGCAGTACCGGCAAATGCCAGCATGCACATGCAAATCCAGCAGTATGCAAATCCTCAGCTCCCAGTGGAATGTGGATTTCCCCAGGACAGGGCTGCCTTGATGTCCTGACGATAGAGGTGAACTTGGATGGATTTCCAAAGTGCAGTTGTTACCCATTTCTTTTTTTTTTTTTTTTTTATGGGGAGGAGGTTGGTGGAAGGGTTCAGACAGGCGGAGAATACTGCATTAACACGGTTTCTGTTAGAGCTAGACTGAAGGGTTACATCTGAACATTTGGGGGAAGTGGTGGCGAGTTGCCAGCATGCCAGGCAAGTTTATAGAAGGGTGAGGAATTCGCGATAATGTTCAAAGCTGCCAGATTAAGCAATTACTTTTCAGTGCAAACCGTTTTTTCTAGGGCTAGTTGCTCAAAGCAGGGGCACCTGCAGGCTGAGGTTTCAGCTCCATTTAGTCAGTCTGGCAGGCACGCTGCTGCTGGTGGCACATACGCGATGGGCAGAAGCAGCAGGGACAGGTGTTGATTTATGTGAAAAAGAGAAAGGGAATACATGAAAGAAGCAATACAAAGGGAGGAGGTTGATTTTTTTTTTCCCCCAGAGCCAGAGAGGAGCTTTTCTCTCATTCAAAGTAATGTAGTCAGAAAGTGCTGCCAGCCCAGCCTCTGTCTTGGCTTGTCTTATTTTCTTCCTTGATCTGGGAAAGACCTAAACCCCTCGTGCCAGTCATCCTTTCATGCCTGTGCTGGGGCTCTCAAGCACATGTAGCTTCTGGAGAAGGTGTTGGATGTGGTTTGGGATTTCATCAGAAGGATTTCACCAGCTGACACAGGAGGGAGGCTCGTGCACGGCTGCACTGCTCTCCTGCTGCTGGTGGACGACAGTGAACCTTTTCTTGAATGTGGTTGTAGGGGAAAGCAGGCTCTGCGCTGAGCAGTTGTGAGCCTGACAGGTGAAGCCCTGGTCTGGAACAGTCCAGGACTTCGGATGCTTGTTTGGATGGGTCTTTAAGAAGGACTCATCAGTTCTTAAGTCCTCATGGCAGAAACTTGGCAACTGCTGGCTTGTGAAATGAAGTAAAAGAACGAAACAGCATTTGAGTGGCCTGCAAAGCCTCTTCGGATGAATTTCTTTTGGTTGGGAGTTTCGTCTTAAAGACAGAATTTTGCGTCTGTCTTGAGCTGATGCAGAGGGGAGCAGTGCTCCTGTGAGACGCTTTCCAAAGCAATCCTTTTCCCTGAGGTGCCCCAGATTTTGCAACCAGGTCCTTCATTCACCTTGGTTTCAAAGGGCTTCACGGTATCTGGTGGGAGGGAGCAGCGCTGTGTTCTGCAGGGCTGCACAGTCCATCCCAGTGGAAGCTCCAGGCAGCTCTCCCATGGCTGCTGCAGACACGTCATGCGGCCCCGGGCTCCTGACGCTTTCCTTGATGGTTCCTTGTAGTCATTATCCCACATTCCTTCTGGTTGCAGAACATGTTGTTATTATTGCTTTGTGCTGGGTCTGTCTCCTGTCCCTTTTTACAGGCCAGTCTGGCCCTGTTTGCTCTTGCCTCTAAAACAAAAGCAAATTAGCGCTCGCTGCAGAAGCTGAATTATTTTGTTTATGTTACGGTCTGTCAGAGGACCCCACACAACCCTTGTGCAGCTCCCTGAGAGGAGTACCAGCGGGTGAGGAGGCACGGTAAGTGTCAAACCCTCCTGACACCCTGGCTCGATCCACAGGTTCCCAAAAGGGTCTTTAAATCAGTTGCTTTGGAGGGAACCAAGGCTGGGCTGTGACTTCAAGCACACCTGTAACAAACAGAATTAGCAATTTTTTTTACAGTAAATTGTAGATCGCAATTAAAACTTGACAGCTGTCAGTGAAATTTGCTGCTCGAAACTGATGTCGAGCACATTGCCTTCTGGTTAGTCTGTCCATGCTGCTTTGGCCAGGATGTTTATAATATTCAAGGAGTCTCTCATGTTACTTAGTGCAGTAATGCGGCTCCACGAATAAAAGCCATTTTCAGTCTGTCAGTATTGCATGTAACAAATGAGATCTGCTAAATGTGCTTGTCACCAGCGGTAGGAACAGAAGAAACAGAATCGCACATGTTGCTGTAATGATTCTAAGTTATAACCAGCGATATTTTTGTGTATTTGCAAATGAGCGTCTGATAGCCAGTGCCAGAGCAGGAGATACGGCTTGGCTGATCTCGCTGTTTTTGTAATTTCTAAACAGAAACAAGAATTAGAAAATTACTTTGTGGTGGAGTGCAAATATGTCTAACACAAGTGTAGAGACTGTGGTGCAGCACACGTGCATCTATCTTATACATATGCAAATCGCAAGACTTGCAGTAAAACCATTTATAACCTGTGATGGCATCAGCACTAATTAGCTCAAGAGCCAGTCTGTTCCTCTCTGCCAAAGTAAACCGGGGTTATCTCAATCTCAGATTTCATATTTCCTCCTTTCTCTTTCATGGGAGGAATGTCTCTGACAGAAGGTATTATGTCCTGAACTGAAAACAACTTTAAAGACTCAGAAAAAAATTCAAATTAAAATTCTAAATTCATTTTTGCTATTAACTTATTATCTACACATCATCCAGCAGCTTTAGCACTAGCTGGGGACCCAAATATTTAAAGCATCTTGCCCATAAACACGAAACAGTCGGTGCACAAACGCTGTAGGAATCAAGGCTTATAAAACGTAATGAGAAAAGAAAGGAGAAAACTAAGTTAGCAAAGAAATGTTAACTATGGGGCACATTGTTTTCAGGACCAACATGTGAAGGGAAACTGTCCGAGCTGAACGTCCCCCAGGAGCTGTGTCAGAGACCCCCGACGGCTGGGTTTCGGAGGGAAACGTGCGGGGGGGAGTTACCGCGGGATGTATTTGCCCCTGACCCACGGGCCGTTGCTGCGTGGACGAGACGGCAGCGCGGAAGACCCCGGGGGCTGAGCGGGGGGTGCAAAATCCCCCCCCCCAAGCCGCAGGGTGCACCCCAGGCCGGGAGGGGGTGTGGACCCGGGGGGCTGGAGCCCGCAACCGCACCCCGGTGTCAGCCGAGGCGCTGTCACGTCCGTGCCCCATCAATCCCAAGCACAGGTCTTCCTTCCACAGCCTTTGAACTGTGAGAGACCCCGCTGCGGTGAAACTCCGGGCATCCCGTTTCCATCTTCTGGAAACCCGGCGCCGCTGCCTCCGTCCGGGGATTATTTCCGGGGATCCCCCCGCCCCTGGAGGTCCCCGAAACAGCGAGCGAGGCGCTCTGTGCCGCCAGCCACGGCTGTCTCGGCGGAGCCCCGGGGAGCCCGGGACGTGCACTTAGTGCCCATCATCGCATTAAGCGGGTTAACAGCCCGCGCCGCCGCCCTGCCCGGAGCCGCCGCCGCCCGGGGGCGCCGCGGGCGGGAGCGCCCGTCGCGTCGGGGAGGGCGGGGGTGGACCTATCCGCGGTGCGCCCCGCCCAGCTCCGAGCGGGGCAGCCAATGGGGCGGGGCGGAGCCTCGCAGGGGGCGGTGCGGTGTGGTGCAGCCCGGCCCGCGCCCGGCGCCGGCTCTATTTACGGAGCGGGAGGTGCTGCCGCCGTGCCAGTGAGGGAGCGCGTGTGGAGCGGTGGGGTGGAGGCTGAGCCCGCCGCTGCTCCTGCGGAGCCGGAGGAGGGAGGGGAAGGCAGAGATCCGCGGACCCCCCAACTCCCGCCCGCCGCAGCGGTGGCCGCGCAACGGCTCTGCCCGCGGGTGAGCGGCTCCTCGGTGCCCCGGCGGGGCAGGGGCGGGCGGTGGCGGCTCGGCCGTGCCTGCTTTGCGGGCTGTGGCGGGCGGGTAAATGGATCGCCATTCCAGCTACATCTTCATCTGGCTGCAACTGGAGCTGTGCGCCATGGCCGTCCTGCTCACCAGAGGTGAGGCTGCGGCGGGGGACCTGAGGCCGGGGCAGTCTGAGGGGAACCTGGGGCCTGAGGGGCGCCGCGCCGGAGGAAGCGGGGCGCCTGTGGGGACGTGGTGCCTGAGGGGGAGAGGGCGCGGGGGGGCCTGAGGGGAGCCGGGCCTGGGGCAGCCGTTCCGGCGGCNCGGCGGGGAGCGGCCGCGCCCTGCCCGGTCCTGTCCTGTCAGCGCCCGGGGAGCGCCCGCCCGGGGCTGTGGCGACCCTCCGGCTGCCGGTAATCGCCGTGCTGCGGGGAGGAGGCTGACGGAGGAGTTAGCGCGGCGGTGATGGGCGACGGTATTTATTTATTTTGGAAGGAAGGCTGTAATTACCCCTAAATAACAGCCCTTGCAGCGTGCAGGGGGGAGCCCGCTGGCCCCATCAAAGCGGGCAGAGCAGGGAGTGACTGAGTGATGTGAAGTCGCAGATACTGAAACTATGTGCCTGATAATGATATAATTAGGGGATCACAGACTTCTGGCTGCTGCTGACTTCAAAAGCTTTAAGAGCAGCCCGCAGTCTCTCCTGTAGCCATCTTGACTAAAAGCA
Organism: Syrrhaptes paradoxus; assembly: GCA_013400615.1. Classification (NCBI taxonomy): domain Eukaryota; kingdom Metazoa; phylum Chordata; class Aves; order Pterocliformes; family Pteroclidae; genus Syrrhaptes; species Syrrhaptes paradoxus. The sequence goes on along the minus strand of VZTO01003180.1, from coordinate 50,784 downwards.
GACATTTTTCTTTAATAGCTACATACAGTAACAAGAAAGAGGAGGGAACAGAAGGGCATTGTTCACTGTTTCAAAATACTAAATACCCTTTCTGGCCTTTTGCATAGCACAGGAAGAAACTTTATGAATTGACAGAAATAGTTTTAATACAGCCCCTACAAAGTTCATTCCGTTTCACCGAAAACGTGGCTTTAATTAAAAAGCAGTTGAATTAACCTGATGACTAGCCTGTCAGATTTTGTTTAGAAGATTTGTCTTAGGTCAATAAAATGTAGACTTTTAAGCGGGGTTGTATGAACAGTTAAAATGGAAGTATGGGTATTGTTTCACTTTTCCTCTCGTGCTGTGCTGAGACTTATGAAAGGACTGTCAGCTCTGGTGGGGTTCCTTGTTTGAGTCTTATTTTTAACTCTCATACAGTGAGAAAATGATGAAATTTCTTTTTTCAGAGAGGCTAGGGGGAAGACCTCACAGAGAACGCTTAGAAAATGATGGAGTCTTTTTTCCATAGCACGCTGGATGACAATGTGTGTGAATTAATGAAAAATTAGGTTACTTGGTCTAAAAGCCCAAGGGAACCGGACTGGAGACAGTGAGATACTCCATCATTTGGCTTCTATTAAGTAGGGTTATTAAAGAGCAGTGAGAACTTCAAGGGCTGGAGCCCGCAGGAGTGTTTTGGGGAAAGTATTAAGGTAGGCTGAAGAGGGGAAGCTAGCTTGTTTGGGATGGTTTTGAACATCTTTCAGAATAATTTCTAGGTATGGGGTGGGAGGAAGTATCCTAAGAAGGTGGTGGCAGCAGGGAAGCCTGTATATAGAATTTTTTTTTTGAGTGCAAACTGCAGAAGGAAGACATCTGACAACCTGGTTGACTTTGAAAGACTTGGTGCCACTATGATGGCACGTATACCAGGCACATTAGAAGTAGTTTTAAGTCTACTCTTCTAAGGATGGCTCAAAAATCTGGCTTCCTCTTAAACTTTGGATCAATGGCACATTGAATTATGTTTGAGTTGCGACTTGCCTAGAAAGAGTAAGTTTTCCCTACAGTGCAGGACGTGTATAATTTGTACCAGAGCAGTTGGAGAGCACAAAATTAAGAGTTTTATGAAGGGAACTTTTTTATCGCTTCCTTCAGAAATTTTTGAGGTTTCCTGAGAGATTTTTCATAGAGCTGGAAGAGGATTTTCTGTCTAAGTGTTTCCCCTTTTGACCGCATGTTGGATTGCATGCAAAATTGGGGAGGGACAAGGGGGAGCTTTTAACCTTGCAATTTCACCCCATTTAGTAACTTTACATTTGAGTTGAGAGACATTGACTCTGGTGAAAAGATTAAATACAAACTGCAGTTTGTTTTATAATACTGATTAAAAAGCCTTTTTTTGCATGAATGGCTACTTAAATAATTTCTTTCTTGCAAAATTACAGATAGTTGCCCAGTTCACACAGTTAAAACCTTCCTGACTGGGAGACTGAGATGGTAATGGTTCTAGCTAATAGCTTTCTTTATAAGGTGTTAGTTAAACCTTTTAAGTTTTGGCACAGTATTGAGAGGTAATAAACAATTCAGCAGTTCCGATTTTTTTTTTTTACTGTTTGTCAAACAAATACTTAAACTTATTATTTTTGTTGTGTGCTTATGGCCAGTTAAAAGAAGCCTTACCTTTCTAAAAATAGAATGATATTCCTGTAGTAATGATTTAAAACATAGATGTGACTTCCTTATAGGATGAAAGTTGTGTATTGTTTTTAAAGCTGGGATTTCATTTTAAATGTAGTTTAATGCAACTGCTGACAGTGAGTGGAAGTAGCTATAAAATGGTCTCGTTAGTTATTTACCTTGGGGGGGGGAAAAAAAAAGCTACTGTGACCTTCCATGTGCACCCTCCCCCAGTGCTTGTTTTAGTGAAATATTCTTGCTTTAATTCAAAGGACTATAGTACTAGTAATTAAAACAAAGTGCCCCCAGGCATCTGCAGGGATCAAGGTTACAAAGGCACTGTACAGTGATGGGAAGGAAACAACCCCTGACCTCTTGGATTTACAGTCTAGAGGAGTACCCCAAAACTGACACAGGAGTTTGGTTGTGTGATCCTTGTGGCTAACAAGAACACCTAGTGAGGTGTCAAAGGACCAAATTCTTACCTTCCTTGCACAATTTTTATTTTTTAGGTGAAATCAGATGCTACTGTGATGCTGCACACTGTGTTGCAACTGGCTATATGTGCAAATCCGAGCTTAGCGCCTGCTTCTCCAGACTGCTTGATCCTCAGAATACACATTCCCCACTTACTCATGGCTGCTTGGACTCTATTGCAAGCACAGCTGATATCTGCCAAGCCAAACAAGCACAAAACCACTCTGGCACCACCACTATGTCCACATTGGAATGCTGTCATGAAGATATGTGCAATTACAGAGGACTGCATGATGTTTTGTCTCCTTCCAGGGGCGATACTTCAGGTAGGGCAAGGAAGCTTCAGTGAAATCTCTCTTCTGGCCCTCAGACTGACATTAAAAACCTTGTATGTCTGCTCTTGATTTTAGTTGTTAATGTAAGTAGAGATATGAGAGGGAGAAGTGGGTGGTTGGATGCAGTGGAGCATCTCAGCTAAGTAGCTTTTTTTGTCTGCATTAATATCAGAGAACAGCCTTAGAAACTAGTCTTTCGCTTTGTTAGGAGTATTTTGTGTACATACTGCAGAGTGTGTAGCTGTGGCTCCTTAAACTTGACAGTGTGGTGTTTAAGGGAGTTGCTTATACATAAACCAGTTCTTGATACTGAAATAAGCTTCATATCTTTCCCCTTTGCAGGACAAGGGAGCAGATATCAACATGACGGCAGCAGGAATCTCATCACCAAGGTGCAGGAGTTGACCTCTTCGAAAGAGTTATGGTTCAGGGCGGCTGTAATTGCTGTTCCTATAGCTGGTGGGCTAATCTTGGTGCTCCTTATCATGCTAGCCTTGCGGATGCTCAGGAGTGAAAATAAAAGACTACAAGATCAACGACAGCAAATGCTTTCCCGTTTGCACTATAGTTTTCATGGACATCATTCAAAAAAAGGGCAGGTGGCAAAATTGGACTTGGAATGCATGGTGCCTGTGACTGGTCATGAGAACTGCTGCATGACCTGTGATAAAATGAGACATTCAGACCTCAGCAATGATAAAATTCTTTCGCTAGTCCACTGGGGAATGTACAGCGGACATGGGAAGCTGGAATTTGTATGACCAATTATTTTTTAATCTGAGCTAAACTTAATCTCTGAACTCTTGAAGGCCTTTGGGTTCTGCTGGACAGGAGCACTTTATCTTAAAACAAAAACTCTCATAAATCATCTTTGAGAAACAAAGGACCTCTGCAAACAGAATCTTGGATATTTCTTTTGAAGGATTCCAAAAGTCTTATTTGCACAGAGTAAAATACACTCAAATGTATTGTTTGCTTTGAAGTTATGAAAGCAAAAATTAGAAGTTGTAAACACTGTCACCAGGGTTATCTGAACCTTAGGGAGCCAAGAACTGAGTTGTTATAATAAACTTTATGCAAGCTCCTATGTTTCCTGACTTATTGTAAAGATTTTTAAAAATATATATATATTTTGTCTGAAACTTGCTTGTGACTTCTTGTTTTGGAAAACCATTTTTGGAGGGGGTGGTGGTGGGAAACAAATCAGGGTGGTATGCATGGTAATGCTGTGCATAACAATTAGATTCTGATAACAAGAGTCTGCTTTCCTCCTCTGTGAGGGAAATGAGGTGGTTATTCCAGAAGGAAGGTAGCAGCTTTGTTTAATACTTCAAATAGCAGTGAACCCACATCCTCCATTCTTGGCTGTTGCATTTTGCTTATAACCTGAGTGAATTCTTCTCCAGCTTTGTGGTAATTGTTTCTTCCTCTGTTAATGAGGAAGTGCTTCCTTTCTGTGTGCAAAACACATCAGAAAGTGGTTCCTAATTCTTCATAGCTGTTTTTCCTCCCTTGTCTCAATCCTTGTTTTCTGTGGATTTTTTTTTTTAGCTTTTACTCAGATTTTGGGAGAGGAGGGCAAAGAGGAGGGGAAACCCCAAAACCACAATGCCTGTTCTGCTGTGTGTGTATATTTTTTTTTTTCCCTACTGATTATCCCTCTGGGCATAGTAGAAAACATCTGCCTTGCTCCTCTGTAGCGTAACACAGTATCACATGCTGCTACTTTTGTGTGGGACTGAAGATTCGAGTGTACTCACTTTAATCTCTGGCTCCTCCTTTAATGCTATTCTTGCATAGGTGGCTTTTTTTTCCCAGCCAGTATTTGTGCACTTTGTTGTTTCTTACTCCTTCAGCTAGTTGGCTTCGCTTTATCATTTCATTTGTTCAATGCCTGGCTGCTAAAAACAAACAAAGCCTCTGGATTATCCGAGGAGCTCACTGTATTTATTTTTCCTGCTTTATTAGACTTTGCAGTAATTAAAGTAGACTTGCTTAAAAGGCAGATGCCACATCATGGTGAAAGAAGGGTCCAAATGCTGCTGCAGGAGATAAAAAAGCTTGGCAAGAGTCTAGTATTTGTCTGTGTTTTTAATAGCTTTAGAAGTGCTTCTGCCTCCTGTTCTGGTTGTGAAGTTGAGCCTCTCCTGTTGCCACCGGTGCAAAGAGGATGGCCCAAACAGGCTCACACCAGCCTTGCGGCGAACGCTCTGATATTGTATGCTGCTTACTAGGATAGATTGCTTTGGGATATGCAGCCTGAAAGGCAAAGAGCTGTAAGGAAGGGAAACCTGCCCTTCTAGGTCACGCGATGGTGTTCCTGAAAGTCCACTTCAACTGCCTGCTGGGCTTCTTGGAGATCTGCTGGTCACTTGGCCGTGCAAACAGAGGTATTGATAGTGCAAGCTTACCCATATGGTTAAACACTCATGGCCAAGTGCAGCAAGAGCCTTGGGAATGCCAAGGTCCTGCCATGCCCATGTTTGCAATAATAAGTGTAGTTTAGAAGGATTTCTTTCTTCTTTTATTTCCTCAAAGTGCCTGGAGAGTTGCTTTTAATGCAGAGAGCCATGTTCTCTGTTTTCTACCTTTTTTTTGCTGTTTAAGAAATTATGTGGCTGCAACCGGTATTGGATCTGGGCTGTGGTCCTCTGGCTGACCTTTCAAAGTGCTCCTTCCCTGTATAAGAGCTCTGCCCTTCGTTTGTAGGATCTGAAAATACAGGGCAGTTGTCTGCTCTGCCAAGTCTATTATTTTTGGTAATGACTGGCTAGGAACCTGGTGCTGAAAGAGACAAACCTAGAATACTGTCGGGCATAGCTGCAGCTATGATTAGACAAATTAGAAGATCTGATGGCTAAACCTTTCAAGTGCTTTCTTCAGAAACCTGAGGGAGCATGTTGTATGGTCATTTAAGCATCCTGTGACCTTCACCACTCATTTGCTGCTGATTTGAATGCATAAGGGCCTGCTTATGCTTGCCATTACAAGGCTAGTGAGACCAGGATACTCTAATTGGCCCCTTGCTGTGGAGATGTTTTAAAGAAGAAAAGAGATTGTTTGCCTTTCCCTGCAGGCCTGGGAGCAGGGCTACACAGCTGCTGGGGATGGCACTGGGGTTAGCAGCCAGCGTCTGGGGGCTGCTCTGTTCCCTGGTATAGGATGTATGGTTTAGGTGTGGTAGCTGATACGGCTTAGAAATTTCTGGGCTGTGAGTCTAAGGATGAAATCTGGATTTTGAATTTATTTTAAAGCCCATATATTCAGGAAACTGTTATGAGCTCTGGTGTCTGTCTGGCAGCAGCTATGTGAGTTAGGGAACGAGCCTCAAAGCTTTTCACTGAAGCTACTGCCCGCAGAGTCCAAAGGGTGTTGGAGCAAGCAGTAGCCACTGTGTTGCTAGTATTTACGTACTGGCTGGTTGTACTACCTGCAGACCTCAGCGACAGCAGCTATCCACCACACTTTTTAGAAAACCTGTATTCCTGTGACAAAGAGGGACCTTACTGATGTTCCACGGGCTTCCCGGCTGCTGGGCGCGTTAGGGTGAAACAAGGCAGTCCGAGACATCCACTGCGTGCGACCTAGTGGGGCAGGGAACAAACACTAACAGCTGGAGAGCCTGGCCAGAGGCTGAAGAGGTGAGACAGTAAGCAGTGGCTATCCTTTTAAAATGCGTTTCACTTAGAAGCCTGGATTTGTCATTGTGCTAAACACTCTCAGATTTCCCCTGCAGACAATAACAAACACTCCTTTCTTTGCTGCTAAACCTGGTAGTGTAAGAAGGACAACCCTCTCTATTTCTAACTGAAAAAGTCTCTCGGATTGGAATAAATGAAATAAAACATCCAAGATGTAATTTAGCATCCCTTGTGCCTCTCTCTTTCCCTGATTCTTTCCTCAAAACAATAATGATTGTGGCTTTTCTTATGTCTCTGCTGCTCCTGGCTTCGAGAGGCGCTGGGCTGGTATGTCTCCTCTTAACTCCTGCTGAACTGATTCTATTAAACCCCCCTTACTCCACAGGGGGCTTGACCTTTTTCTGAAATACCAAATGCGTCTGCTTTGGAAATCACAAACTTCTCCTCCTCTAAAGAGCTTGTAAATCTGGTTTCAATATTGGGTGATTACAGGCTGTGTGGAGAGCTTGAAAGTAAGCAGCTGCTTCTGGTAGCAGAGCGCTGGAGCTGGGCTGAGACTCTCATTTTTCACCCCAGAGTGTGTTTAGCATAAAGCCACTGACGCCAGGAGATTCACCCCGGATTAGCGGTCGGGTGGCTGGCCAGGCTCTGGTCACAGAACGGTTTACCTTCTCTTATCAGGGCCCTGGAATCCAGTTTGTGTTGTTGTACAACCACTTGCTCTGTTGTAAATCCAGCGATCTCATTGCAGGCGGGTGCTGCCCTGGAGGGCAAACACCCAGAAAAGCCTGGAGAAGGAGCAAGGTTTTTTCCCTAGGGGTAGTGGATGCATCTGTACCTTTCCTTGCTGCTGTTGTGATCATTCAAACAAGGTATAAACAGGGGAATATATTTCCAGGCTGCCCGTGTGGAGTAGGATGTAGCTCCTGATCGGTGGGGTTCCACAGGAAATAAATGAAAGCAAAATTTGGCCTTCTCATGGAAAGGGGATAAGAAGATTATCTCCCAAGGCAAAAAGATCTATGGTCAAAAAAAGACCTCCATAATAATGCACAAGTTGGGTGAATCAAAGAAGAAAGTATCTGAAGGAGGCAAAGTTGTCTTTGTTTCTTTTTTCAGATGTTTTCCCACGTGGAAATCCATGGAAGCATTCCAGTGGCTGGTCACTTTGCAGGAAAAAAAACTTGTTTTGGTTCTAGGATGGTATTTTGGATCCATCACTGTATCTTATTTCTGGGGGTAAAAAAAAAAAAAAAAAAAAAGTTGTGGAGAGATGCTGTAAAATTGCAGTTATCTCTTGGGAGCGGCCCAGTGTCTCCAACATTATGAATTCTGGCTCCCTCTAAATAAACAACCGACCTCGTTTTCTTTGTTTCACCTCTAACCCTTGTCTGCAGCCTTTACAGTCCCAGGGGGTGAATCCTGAAGTAAAACAAACTGCAAGGGAAGGAAGCCAGGAGGGAGCCGCAGTGCCTGCAGACTAACAAAGCCTTCTGCTTTCCAGCCAACCTTGACAAAAGGATTCCATCCCGAACTGACCTTCGGGGGGAAAAGCAAAACAAAAACCACCTTGACTTGAACTTTAAAGACTGTAGGAGTTTAATGCTTGGTTTGATGTCTCCTAAAGGGAGCAGGGAGTTAGAAATGCCAAACACCTGTCTCGGAAACCCAAATCTTAACAAGTTATCAGGAAATCTGAGCCCCAGATTAAATGCTTTTGAAAAATTTAGAATTTGCTCATCACCATTTCTATCTGTTGTTGCTAAGAGGACCTAAAAATGTGCTTTTTTCTCCCCCCAAATGTGATTCTCTAGGCAAGTTTACAAATCCAGTTAAGCAAATAGTGAGTTCTGTTGAAAACTCAATATTTAGATGCAACTTTTCTCTGATTTTCAGCCTGGAAGCAGGTCCTGCCCCACAGCCTGCCCCTGCTCTTTTCCCTGTAGGCAGGAGGGAGGTGAACAGGTCAGTCCTGACTTTGTAAAAAAAGATGCGGGTGTGGATTTAGGGTGAGACTTTCTTTTTTTTTTTTTAAGAAAGCTTTATTAAAACTGGAATATTGAAGTATTTTTCTCCTTGCGGATATCACGCTCCGTTGTAGCGCATCAGTGGCTGTACAGCTGGAAACAGCTAGTGAAATGTATGATTTCCCTCACCTTGCCCATCAGCTGAATTTAAAAAATACTGACTTGAGATAGCTTTCTAAAAACAGATCCTCTATTTTAATCACTTTTGCACATACTAGATTAAACAACCTTTCAGGACAGTGTCTGTGGAGCAGCAGGGGCTTGGACACTTGCTTTTCTTTTAGCTATATTTGCATTTTTTAAAAGGAGGCAACGAAAAAAAAGTAAAATCTGCATCATGATGAACTTGTAGTGTCTGGCTGTGACAGAGGCTCTGGCCACCGTGTGCTAGGTTGGTCTCTGCTTTTGGGACTGTCTCACCCTGGTGGGTGTGGGGTGCAGAGGTAAATCCCCTTCCTGTCACTTGAGAGGAAAATATTGGGGCAGTAAATCTGCTCCTGGCACTGTGACAGCCGGGAGGGATGAGCAGCCCTGGCTCAGCGTCCTGCCTGGGCTGGGCAGGGGGGATGCTTGTATTTGTGTGCAAATCGGGGCTTGTGTTAAGCAGGTTGCTTTGAAATGCTCAATTTGTTTAGTCCTGGCTGTGAAGTAGCTATTTCATCAGTGGAAGAAGATTTATTAACCAATTTTTTACGGCTATCAACAATGGCTTAGCTCCAGCAGGGTCCCCAGCATTTTTATGAAGTGCAGCGGGTTCCAGAGGCAGAGGCGGTTTATATTGTTCTGGTATTTTAACCCAGTGAACTAAGGCCTCTATCCTGCAAATACTTAAGGATGTGCATAATTCACTCCGTCCCAGGGGAGGGTGTTCTGTCCCGGCGGCTTGCAGGGTTTTGCTGAGCTCCGGGCACCTGCAGTTGCAGCTGGTCCATTGCTGAAGGGTTCTGGGGGGGTTCCTCCTGCCATGATGTTGGTTTTGTCAAAGGCTGATGAGGGGGGTTGAGAGTTGACGCTGCCAAGACAGCATTCAGTCAGACCACCAGTGGCCAGGTGGGTGTTTTCCCCGCAGTGGTGGCCTGGCTGCCCTGGCTGGGGGTGACGATGGTGATGGGGGAGCGAAGGCCCATGCTGGATGCAATTTGGGGTGCAAATTAGCGCTGACGTGTTCGTTAGGGGCAGCCTCTCACCTGGGGGGTTAGCCTTGTCCTGGGCTGCAGCTGGTTCTTTCCGCCAGCGGTGTGGGGAGAAGCACCCCAACAGCGTGCAGGAAAGCAGGGCTGTGCTCGAGGGGTGCTGGGCTGGCTCTGCTGCCTGCTGAGGCTGTGTTCAGGATGGGGCATGGTTGGAAGATTTTGAAGTCATATCTGGTCCAGCTTCCCAAAGCAATCCCTCCTGGCAAATCCACACCATTCCTGCCCTGTGCCTACGGGCACCTCACCGGCACGTGAGCCCCAGGCCAAGCGGAGGCTTTACGGGACTAACTTCCATCTGTAGGGAGATGCATTTCCATCCTCCCACCCTCCAGGCAGGAGCCCTGTGCTCTTCTCTGAGCTTGCTCATGGCACAAGCGCGAGCAAGTGCGGAAGCACAGATGTTTCTGCAGCAATCTCACAGCTGGCAGGATGGCTCTTTTCCATTCTGCACACAGGAGATCACACCGTGATTGCTAAGCCTGCAGAAGACCAGCTCTCGAAGGCTACCGAGCGCCCAAAGCTGGGTGCTCAGCTGTAATTCATCTCCTTCCCAGACGTGCATGATAACGAAGGTTTTAATTATGTGAATGCATACAAAGATTTTCCCACAAAACCCCTCCTCAAACCCCACTCCCTGACCACCTGAGCCCCTGCTCCGGCTGGCTGCAATCTCTCCTCAGCTCCTCATCTAGCGGCTGTGCTCCTCTCCAGCTCCCTGCCTCCCCTGGATGCCTTTCCCCAACCTCTCCCCGCGGGGCCAGAGGCACAGGGGCCCTGCCTGCGCTGGAGCAAACTCCTCCTGGCAACAGGCACCGTACCCAGCCTCCCTAGCTGTTATCAGTCTGCAATAACCTTTCCTTTATTTGATTTTTTTTTTTTCCCTAGTGGGTCTGTAAGGGACAGCCACAACTATGTTGCTTCCAAGCCAGTTCCACCTGCCTGCTCGCCAGTGGGAGGGTGGATGGGACCGTGGTCCCCCCGCAATGGGCTCTCCAGTAGGTAAGTGGAGCTGGTCTCTGCCAGCTTCCACCGCCAAGTAACCTTACCTTGGGATGGGACAGGTCCAAACGCCAAGGTCTTGCTGCTCATAAACAAAAACTATAACACAAACTTTCTTGGAAGGGATTTTTTATGGACCTTTTATATCAGAAGATGACAGCAGTTTTTCTGCATCAATGGATGACAGAAATAAATCCCTCTTCTTTTTGTTTGTAAAAAATGCACCAACATGGGACCTGCTCAGACTTCTTTTATTTATCGTAATGCCAATTAAACTTTCCATACGATTTTGTTCTTAGAAACATCCTATACCAAAGCATTACATTTCGAATTGTGTTTATAGGCGAGCATTAGAACTGCTTTACGGCAGCTTTTCGCTGCAGGACGCATTGGCTGTGGGGTTCTGTAATCTCTGCCGTCATTACGTGCTGTTATCTGTGTCCTGATTGCTGCCGTGCTTTACTGACTGGGGACAGTTTGGTCTGTAGAAAGGTTGTCACCCTTTACCTCTTTGAAATGAACTTCGTCCCCTTATATCTGCTGGTGGCAATCAATGCTTCTGTCTTTCTCCTGCAAGAGAGAGGGACCTCCCTCCGCCCTGGGGACTTCTGCAGTCCCAAGCGACCCCAACTCCTTCCTCCGTCCCCACCTTGCTGTCCCCACTGGGTGAAGCGAAAGGATGGTGGTTCTGCAGCTTCCAGGAGAGCTGCCTCCAGGAGGCATTTTATGGCAAGAACCTTATTGCAGATTGTGGCTGAACATACACAAACACTCCCAGTGACCAGTGTAATCCACTCTTTACTGGCATAATTTGAATTTATTTTCTATTTACACAGGGAGGCTTGGGTGGAGTGTTATGTACACGGTATCAGAAAAACAGTCTGCTCCACCTTGGGGCTGTGTGCGTGCTGGAGCCAGCGCACCCGTCCCGAGGGCTTCGGAAGGTCTTTGTACTTGCAGAGCACGCGGGAGGCATTTGACTTTCTCCTATCAGCGTGTTAGCAAGCAGATTATAATGGCCCAGTAATCTTCAATACACGGCCAAAGATTTAATGACATTTCCTGGTTTTAAATGGCAATCGATGAGCCTGAAGTCCCAGTCCTGAGCACAGCACTGTGCTAAACAGGGGATCTCTTCTGATACTGCACCCTATCTACATATTAGTATTTGATCATTCATGAAAAATTTGCCATGAGTAATGAAATACTGTGGGAACTGTTTACCCACAAATAGTTTTCAGGGTCTTTCATTACATAGGACAGGTTCGTATGCAAGTCGTTGTCAGCGTTGGGATTCCTGAGTCGCCTGCTCTTGAGGAAAGCGCTGCTGCAGGACAGACAGCCTGGTGTCTGTAATCACAGCTGGGAATTCTTTCAGTGGAGTTTTGTCCCGGCACCATTCCCTAGAAACATCCAACAGCAAGATTACAGGGATCTGCTACCTATATGATTTGGTGAAAATTAATCAGAAATACAATATACAGGTATAATTTCCTGTCTTTACTTAAGTTTCTTATCCTGCTGATTTCTTCCACAATCAGACATTTTCCTCCTTTGAGTAAAAAGTCACCCACTTGGACTTTCAGATACTAAACCCATTTTTTTTCTTGATTTTAGGGATTTTTTTTTTCCAACAGCTTTATAAAAAAAGTCGGTACAGCTGAAGAGCAGTGATTGCAGAGGAATCGCCATGAAATGGTAGGGTTCAGAACAGGACAGTGGAGTCCTGCCAGAGAAGGTCACTGGGAGTTTTTGTTTGAGCCAAAGTGGAAGGGTTTGGCCCAAAAAGGAAGATCAGAGCATGCAAAATCTGTTTTCTTCCATGAAAATAGTCTCACCTGTAGCTGTAGTAATAAGCAAGCCCCTTGTGATGTGATGTGGAAAGAGGACGATAGCATCAGCAGGGCTATCGGGATGCTGTACAAAATTAACAGAAAAAGCAACAAATGAACCCATCCCAGCACTGAAATACAGCGTGGATGAGATGGCTTCTGGCCTTCAGCACCCACGCTGAGGATGAAGGAGTGGCTTTGGTTGTAGCCTGCGAATGGTAACACTGGGCAAAGGTGTGACAAGGTGGCTGCAGCCAGTGTTGGGAGGTGTTTGGGGTTCAACTCAACTACAGTTGAACCACTACCTGAAATTAAATGCCTAACTGCAGGCTGGCAGCCTGTGCTTAGGACCAGCCTGGCTCGGTTTGCCTTGCTGGGGTACTGTCACCGTCACTGCTCTTAGTGTCACTAGATGGTCCTCTGTGTTTTGCGTAAGTGAAAGCTTGACCAAAGGTCTCCCGTCTCTCAGGAAAGCGTCCTACATGCTGAGCTTTGGGTTATATATATTCTAAAATCCATGAAAATGTGTGTTTATAAAACTTACAAATAAAACTGAGTCTTCTGGCTGAGGCTGGAATGATGTAATAAATTTATATATCAGTACTATATAATGTGTTTTTTTAATTGTGTAATGCTTCTATATCATTAATGACATATTCAATAGAACCTGAGTTATCTGAGTGCCCTGTCCTGTTGACTGGACACTCATACTTTGCTCTGTAATCCTTCCAACTGATCCTTCCCGAGCCAACGGGGACTTCTCCAGGGCCCTGGGAAGAAATCTTCGTGTTGTGGCAATGCCTGCTGCCCAGACTGGACCAGCCCTCTTCTGTAAGCAGGGTGCAGAAACTTTTCCCCAGAGTCTGCATCAAATCAGAAATTACTCCTTGGAGTTTCCTTCCTTCCTTCTCTTCCCACTAGCCGAGAAACGTTCACATTATTTCTTAAAAATAAGAAAAAAAAATACTTAAAATGCCGCTCTAGAACTATGTGTCTATGGGAAAACCCCTACTTGGCCAAAGGAGGAAACACTAGAGACATAGCAACAACTACTGCTAAGCCTGTTTATGTTTGTTCTCCCCAAAACATGAAGAATGGGAGGAAATACAATTAGTCACCAGCCACTGGTGGGGAAGCGGAGGCTGATGAGTCACAGCCGCGCTCGGCTCTGTCCCCAGAAAGGACAGTGTCAGCGCCTGGTGCAGGGCTCAGACCGCAGCGGATCCTGCACACCCTCTCCTTGGGGACAGTGGGGTGCTGCAGGGGACCAGGTGGTGGTCCTACCACCCTTGCAGCCCCGTCTGTGCTGTGGGATGCGTACCTGTATGAAGGGACGGGATTGCTCCTCCGTGGGATGTCCCTGCTCCTGGGTGACGCTGCGCTGGTGTTCCAGTGCATGCTTCAGCTGTGGGGACGACCAGGACACCTCCTCACTCCTGTCTGCAGATGACACGGGTCTAGAGAATCAATTGGGTGCTCTGGAGGAAGGAATCTGAAGGCATCTTTCCAGGCTGCTGTGTGTAAAGTGAATATTTGAGAACCTGTTCCAGCTGGTGACCGGGATGACTCCCAAGCAGATGTGTCTGACCTGAGACTCTCCTGCCCAGGGAGTGTGCAATGTTGTCACACCAGCATCGTTTGAAACCTCTCTCTGATTTCTCTGCTTTGACACCTCGAGGCAAACAGATGGAAGTTTAATCCTCTCCCCTTAGTGTCTCTGGATTGCAAAGGCTTTGTCAAAATGGAGCCTGAGATCTTAAAAACTAATGCTTCTTCCTAGATATCGAGATAATTGCTACGGGCCGGACACAAGGAGAATAAAGAAGCTGGGTTAGGCAAACGGGAAACGGCAGCAAGTGAGAACCAGATAATGGAAAAAGCAATTCAAAATTATTTTCTTCATGTCTCCATATATCAATTCCTTGCTGGGACAAATGGAAATGAGCTTAATGGGTTCTTCTCTGCTCTGAAGGCTTGAAACCAGGTGAATTGAATTTCTGCCAAATGAGGGAAGAGTCTGGGCATTTCCTTTCCAACAAGAGGAGAGAAGAGTGAAGCAAAAGAAACAAGGAGTCTTTCCTTATTCCAGATTTCTAATAGGTTACTAAGTAATCCAGGTGGACGTGGCGAAAACTGGGGTGACTCTCTTCTGGCTTGCTTCTTACTGAAAAGGCGTAAGGCACACACCGCCAGGTACAGAGGGGAAGCAAAAGCTTAATTGCTCTGGGTTGGGTTGTCCTTGGCTAGGTGACGGCCCTTTCTGCATGGGCATGCTGATGTCCCCTCCAGCCACATTCCGAGGGTGCTGAGGTCCTTCTGCAATGGCTCTCGTGCTGGGGATGGCTTTTCCCCTCCGAGACCGTTTGCTCTTCACAGCATGGCTCTGTCAGTGTGTGTGCACAGCTTTGTGGTATGTGGAAGCCAGAGAAAAAATAAAAGCTGTGCAAAGGATTTTACTTTCCAGGCCAATTTGCTCTACAGATTTCATTATTGGAAATTTATTACTTGTGTAGTTCTTGCAATCTGAAAAAAAAAAAATGCATGACTGTAGATGGATGCGAACTGATGCTTTCTCCCGAACAGGAAGAGCAGCAGCCCCAGAGGTGCTTGGTCAGATAGCTGGTGCTGCAAACCAGCTTTCTGGCACTGGCTTCAGCACAGCAGCACCGATCTCTGCATCTCAGGCTCTGCAAGTGGGCATTTCCTTATGTGTCACTGCTGTGATTTTATTTAATTGGCAACAAGAGATCACATGCGTCCCAAAAATGTCCTGTGTGACACCACCTCCTGAGAGCAGTGTCTGTGCAGAGGGAGAGTGAGGGGACGGTCCTTTTGTCTCTGGGTCCCCAGAGAGGAGCTGCCACTTGCCTTTTGGTTGGTGATAGAAACTTGCCCCAGCAAGAAACTCAGGATTTGGCCGCCTGTCCCCATCCAGAAACCACTAGAGAGGTGGGAGCTGCTAGTTCAAGAGTTTGGTGATAATATTAGCAGGGAGGGTAATTTTGTTGGATGGAAAATGGATGGTTGTCCCTTTTAAATTGTGTGTAAAGTACTGTGGTGTGTCACGGGAACAGCTCATGCACAGCTCCCAGGTAGATCAGTCCAAACAGTGCACAGGCAGAGATCAAACCTGACTTTTCCTGTATTGCCATAATGTGTGTTGCAGTTTCAGTCAACCACAGTGCAAAAAAAAAAAAAAAA
>VZTO01003180.1:0-24293 GCA_013400615.1 Syrrhaptes paradoxus | reverse complement strand
AAAAAAAAAGTGAATTTGTTTTTTAGAAGTTAGTTGAGTTTTACAGCATTGAAATAGAAAAGGCAGTAAAAAAGGGGAAGGGGGGAGTAAACACATTGCCAAAATACTAAGTCAATTAGTTTAGTAGAAGGGCCAGGATTTTCTGATGTAGCCCAGAGTCTGGAATTGCTCTCACCAGTAAAACACTTCCAGAAGGTCCAAAGAACAGCTACGCTGCTGCTTTTTTTTTTTTTTTTTCCCAGCCTAAGCCCCCAATCTTAATCAAGGTATTATTTTGTCTTTCTTGAGATCATTCTATCTTCAGTGCTTTATACTCCGTTAGTGGGAATTTGCTCCAAAGGGCTTTACTGACTCTGAAAACAAAGCTCCTCAGCCTTATAGAGCCTGAAATCAAAGGCTTAGGACACAACCAGTGTCCCTGGTCAGTCTTCTGAGCCTTTATTCAGGTGCCCAAATACAGATCTTTGAGCAGCACTCACAATCTGTAGCACAGACACAGCATTTAGCGTGAAATGGTGCCAGATGAGTGTCAGGAGACACTAGTCTGTGGGTCTGAACATCAGGAGGCAATGCAGCCCCTGGGGACACAGGGGAGAGAGCATGCAGCCCCCAGCTCACTGAACATGGGTGAGGGAGGCTGGTTTAGTCACATATATTGTGGAGACCCCACCAAGCAGGTCAGGACCCCGTTGCACCCGGCTTTTACAAGCTCTGCAGAAGAAGTGGTACATCATCTAGTTTTCACCTCGTTATCACACAGCGGAGCTCTCATGGAGAGAGGTCTGAGGGGAAACTTCCTCAGAAATTCAAGGTTGTAGGCAGTCATTACTTAACACACAGTATCCCAAAGAGTCTGGGTTTGCTAAATTCACACTTTTCAAATGAGAGGCTGGATCACTCTCCCTAAGCATAAACCCTCCCATCCCTGGGGTGTGTTCCCACCTGAATCTCCCAAAGCAAAGCCCCGGAGTGCAATGCCTTCAGCTATCCGACCTCTGATGGCATGGAGCCCAGAAGCAGAAAGACCTGTTTGCACTGATTATCCCAGGTGTCATTAATAGGATTCTTTACAAACAACTCCCTCCTTTGAAGGGCATCCCCTTGGCTGTGGAGAATGACTGCAAGCACTGGCAGCCAGATTTATCCTCTCTTTACAATGACCTCTCCAGTAGGTGACACTTCTTTGAGCTGACTGCTCTCAGGAAAGGAAGCTGAGTTTTCTGCTGGGGTGTTGACCTGTCCTATTGTCCTTTAGGCAGTGCAATGGGGTTTTTTTTTCACTGGTTTCGATGAGATGATCTGGGAAATAAAACAAAAAAAAAATGCATTGGCAGAAGGATTCTGTGACCCAAAGGTGCTAAGCACCTTCCAAGTGGATGCCTGAAGCCAGGTGAAGTAGCTATTGGGAGAGTCTTCAGCTGAAATTCATTGAAATTCTGATATGAGGAAGCTGAAAAAACACAATGGTGTGGAGGGCAGCCCCCTTTAGAAAAGTGCTAGTTACACCTGATGGCTGTTCAGGGAAATAAAGGTGGGTGTGATGTTCTGTAGCCTTCAGCTTTGCCCTTGGCATGGGATTGTCCCCTGGGAAGGATATAGCACACCATTAACTTCCTCTTTGTAGAGGTAATGAGGAATAGTGTCTCTTTAAGTCTTTCTGAAGAGGCTATAGACTATACTGACATCCTTTTTTTTTCCTCTCTTATTACTTCTTGGCTTATGTGACAAATGAAACTGCTACAGAAGAAAGCCTAATGTTAGCACACAGTAGGGGAAGAGGTAGCAAGTAAACATTTGCACATCATCCTTGCTAATTTAGAGCAGAATCTAGAGTTATTTCCAACTGCTGGAAAACTTACCCCAATTTTTCCTTTTCTGTGTAACTTTTGCACTACGATGGGTTGAAAAGTGTATCTTCTCTTCCAGTTGTGGACTATACATTGGTCAGTGGGTAAGAGACTGACCTGTTATTCCGATGACATCGAGCAACACTGGTGTCGAAATTTGTGCAGTAGTGATCACTTGGGTCACATCTACACAGGTTTCTGCAGTAGGTCAAGTGTGCTGTGTATGTCCCTGGGACTAATACAACCACAGTTTTGGAAACGTCACTACTGAAGTCTCTTCCCTGCAGCTTGGAAATGTAAACAGGCTCTGTTGGTTTAGGCATGTTAGTGTGTAACACACTTTAACTAAAATGGAACAAAGCTTCAGGCATAACTTTGCAAAACAGGTACACCATCTGCGCCCTTATCAATATTATTCTATTAAATTGAGGATTGTGCTGTTGCCCTTTATCACACAGAGATAACTTCAGAAGGTTTAGGTTCTCTTTTTGTAATATCTGGAGCTGAAGTAGGGAAAAACTGTGTATGGTAATTAATTTTTGAAAGAGTCATCTTTTTTTTTGGGTGGGGGGTAAATACAGGTTAGTTTTTAACTGTACCTGATATGCAAAAATAATGAAATATGGGCCAAAAACATGATCAAATTTTCCACATTTCATAGCAGTTACTCCTTCAATGTGATTATCCTGCCTGCCTCAGTCGTATGACAGGAACCTCAGCCTAGTAACCTGCTAACTTGTGAGAAACAGAACAAAACCAGGGAAATCTACCTTCATCAGCTGCACGAAAGACAGGACAAAAGGACAGAAAATGTTGTGATACTTGTCCTTACAAATTGCTAAATCATGACACTTTGCAGAAGAAATGTATGTGACAGAATTCCACAGCTGAATAATAAGGACTTTTCAACATTATTTCTCATAAGAAATAAAAGTGGGGATGCTGAGGTGTGTTCAAGACCTAGCCTGCAGTTTGAAGGCAAACTGTGGTAAAGAAAGGAAATAATTAACCATGAAAGGCACCAAGTGGTTTAATAATTGCTATTGCAAGAAGGAAAGTATCGGTACAAATGAGATTGGAAAGGAAAGCTGGATAAGCATAACTGAAGTACATGCTGGGTAACGAGCTGATGAGGCTGCACAGAAGAAAGATCCATTCACTAATTGATTTGCTAAGTGAAAGAGAGGTAATGCCAGCAAAAGATTGAAGTAAACCATCAGTAAAGAGGAACATGGGATGAAATGTTCCCCTTATTGTGTTTTGGGAATGTATAGTGCTTGTTCATCTCAGCCAGCTGTTCCCAGTTGGTGTGGACGGGCCCGTCCTGCCCTGGCCCCATGCTCAGTTCCCCCAGTTGGCCCCCATGGGCTGCCTGGAGTGAAGGTCTTGGTCCGTGACACCTCCAAAGTCGGCTGAAGCTCGGTGAATAGAGAGTGTCCCTTTGCAACTGCTGTAGCAGGCAGTCAGGAAAAAGGTAATTGAATTGCCTGAATGTATAATGTACCTCAGAGAAAGTAATTATGGGGAAAAAAAAATTAAAAATAATATGGGGATAGTCACTTCAGAAAGCATTACCATGAATGCAGTTTCCAAACACGGGTAAAGGGTGGAAAAAGAACTGGTCGGCTTTCAGTTTTTCTGATTGTAAATGAAATGAAAAAAAGAGGACAGAGAAAAAGGTGAGTAGGCTGGATTTGTAGAAAAGACTGAGAACCCTCCTTAGCTCGCTCCCATTTTGCTTCTTTGCATCAGAAAAATGTCATGCAATTAAATAAGAAGCAACGGCCATAAGTGAATGGGGGAAACACTTTGGTACAAAACTCACACTCAGCCTTATGGAGCTCATTGCTCCAGAACCATTGAGGTGCTGAGCTAGCAGCGTACACAGGAGAATTACATTGTCCAGGGCATGGAAATGTTTGGATCTGGATAGTCAGGGTGGAAAAGAATAAGGAATATGATCAGCTGTGTATGAGAGGTGAAGGGACTGACCTGCTATCACCCGGTAGTGGTGTCCCTTCTCCTGCCCCTGGTTACCCCTGCCCAGGAATCTGGCATTCGCCTGGGAGGTACCACATCCTACTGGGACAGGATTTCGCACTACCTGGGCTTTTGGTTCATCTAGCAGGAAAATTCATCTTTTCCTCTGAGTGATGAGAATGCAAAACGTGAACTGGAAGAACGAATGAACACCTGTCAGTGGAGAGCTGCTTTTTCAAAACCATCTCCTTCCAAGCCTGGGGCTGTTTCTTCAAGCCAGATTGCATAACCAGTAGGGACAGGGGGATCTCAGAGTCTCTGGATGCAACATAGAGCTGCTTCCCTGCAAAGAGCATTAGCTCTGAGATTCTTTTAGTCTCTGTTTATCTACATTTTTGGTATTTCACATCAGCTTTGAATTAATTCCAAGACTCAGCTGAAACTGTCATATATGCCTTGTCCTGAGCACAAGCAAGCACTACTCTAAGGAAGGAAATTGTTTCTTTTAAGAGAAAATTAGGCATAGCTTGCAATAAATTTAGATAAATTTGTAACTAAATATAGAAATTTAATTTTATTACCTGGAAACTGGCTGGGAAAGAAGGGATTTCTTTGTGAGATTCCTAGTATTTAACCAGCCTTTTTAGAGACCTTTTCTGCTTCTGAATCTGGCTAACAAGGCAGTGCAGAGTCGCACGAAAATTTACAAAAGACACAAAGCAGATGGAACTTTTCCAAACCTCTGCAACACTTCCTATTCTATTGAATTTTCAGTTCCATTTTTCTCAATGTCTTATTTTATCTGAAGAATCTCTAATCATGCTTCTGGGCTTCCCAATAGGTCCTGAAACTGTGTGACAGAAGGGCTAAATGCCAGGTCTTTAGAAAAAACTCCAGGATCCTGGCTTTGTGTAATTGAATGGTGCATAAAGTTCTTCATTATCTTGAGCCAGCACAGCTGAGCAACAACCCTTTGTCCTGTGTCTCACCTCAGGCCAGCCCAGGCAGCCCCAGCAAGCCCACACTCACCAGCTGAGATGTATCAGGGGTAAGGATTTACAGAAAAAAACAAAGGAGCCCGGGGACAGAGCTGCACGTCAGAGGAGGTTCTTCAGCATCGTTTGTGAGTTGTTTTGGGAAAATGGTTCCAGGCTCTCCTATTTCGGTAGGCTTCTCCTTTCCCCTCCTTTGGCTCCCTCCAATTTCCCTGTTTTACTCTTTGCTGTGCCTTTTTGTTGTTAGTTAGGAACTGGTCTATTGGTTTCAAGTTTAGGGTTGGTTTAATGGTATCAGCCACTCCTTGGTAAAACTCTAGCCCAGCGTTCAGCTGCACAAATGAATGTCCACTCTGTTGACTTCAGTGATGTTACTCTGATTTCAACAGCTGAGGACCTCCCTCTAATTCCATTGAGCAAAATCTAACCCATGAAAAGTTGGGTTTATTTAAAAAAAAAAACGCAACAAACAAAACCCAACCAAAATCCCTCACTGGCAAAGTGCATCTGTTCTAACCAGCACTGGAAAAATTCAGTTATTGTGAACTTGTCTCATAGTAACAGCAACAATAAGGCTGTGGCAAGAGCTTTGGATTTACTGGTGGTGTTGGAAGCGCAAGGAGCACATCTCGTGTTTGAAGGAGAGCTCTATCTCCATCGACATCTAGGTTCAGTAGCATTGCTGGTGAGGACTCGCCACCCTCGGTAGAGATGGCCGGCAGAGCTGCGGGATGCAGATGTGTCCAGCTGGCTCGGGTGAGGGCAGATGGAGATAGCGCTGAACAATGGGACTGGCACGGCGGTCGCTCCTCGCAGAGGCTCTCACAATGCAGCCCCAGCGCTGCGCATTGTTCTGCTTCGGTTGAGGCCCCTGTTCAATTAGGGAGCAAGAATCCTTTCTCCTGCTCCATTGCTGTTGCAATGCTATCACCCTGGTCCTCGGGTAACCACAGTGGTTTGACACAACGCAGCTCTGGTTGTGAGCTGTGCTGGATATTTAAGCGGGCTTGCTTGGAAAGGGCCTGCGGACATCTGGTCTGAATCTCCCTCCCATTCACATCCTCATCCCCTGCCACTTCCCGAGGGACTATAAATAACTCCTGGGGTTGATATTGCCTGCAGGGCTGGACCCTGGGGACCAGCTTGCCCCTTCCCTTGTGTGACTGGTGGGGAAGGCAGTGAGCGTGCTCCTCTGGCGAGGTGTGGGTGATGGAGGGCAGCCAGGCAAGCACATTGTTCCTCTCTGCGGGGCTTTGCTAGATGTCTCTTCTTCTTTTCCACCCTGGCAGCAGGAGGAACCATCCCGTGATTTCTTGTGCGGACATGTAGTGTCAGACTTGGGGACCGCTGTCGCTGCATCATGTCCAGCTTGCCCAGCAGGATCCTGATTGATGTCTGTGGAAGCTAATGCTTCTTCACACAGATTTTGGCATGGGAGAGGCTCCGAGGGACTTAGATGGGATTCGTACAGGCTTGGCTTCCTTGAACCAATCCATCACACTTTTAATTGCCTCTCAGTCTGTGATGCATTGTCACATTTGTGAGCTGAAACCTAGAAGAGGTCTCCTCCTACTCCTTGTGGTTTTGCAGGAAGACTGAAGGAAGGTTAGGTCACAGAAACATGTTGTCTAACACTTGTATCAGGATGCATGGCTTCTGTCGCGATGCTGTCAGCCCTGCGGCTGGAGGATCTCACATTTCCTGGATGTGAAACTGCATCTGAGCATTACAAGCATTACAAAACTTGGCTTGTTGCCTCTTCCCTTTTCCTCCTGCCCCTTCTCCCACTGGTTGCAGTAAAAGCTGTCAAGAAAGAAATGGCATGAACTGGGAGCCCTCCTAAAACACACCACTGGAGCCAGGTACAGGTGGTGTTCTGGTGCCAGCAAAACCTGTGTCAGAGAGGAGAAACACCCTGGATGCTGGGGAGGGGGAGGCCAGGGAGAGAGAAGAGCATTCTCTCATTTTTTTTGCCTCCCTCCAGGAGTGGGGAGTTGGTGAGCCTGACAACAGGACTGGGAGAACAAGAAGGGTTACTGAAAATCATCAGATTTGTTGTCCTTCCTCTCTTCTAAAGGTGGTTTAAGCCCCCCTGAGATTTTATTCTGAGCTCAAAACCGTTGCTCTGCTCCATCACATAGGCTACTCATGAGGTCTCCTATGGATGGTGTTTTTCTGATTTTAGGGCACCTCTGTCTACTTCACTTGTTTCTGTTAGTCAAACAATGCTTTCCACTTCCACGGTTAACATTGTGAGGTGCAGGTCCAAAACCCACTGCTCTTGAAGGAGACTTTCCAACCTGGCGAGGTTTTCAGCCAGGCTCACGGAGCGTGAGAGGTTGTCCTTACAAAGGACAGAGGCTGCAGCCACAGGGGTTCCCTCACTCCACCATTCCCCACCAGCTTCTCTGTGGCTTGGGAACAAGGAAACATTTGGTAAACTTAGAGGAAATATTCAGAAAGTCCTGTGCAGAGAGATGGAGGCTCAGGACCTTACAGGGAATAAAGTGCAATTCATCCGGGCACCAGCTCTGGCTAAGGAGAAACAGTGCTGTTGTGAAGAGTGTGGTCAGCCCAGGTCACACTAATGTCACTCAAAAGCAGCGCGAGGGTGCTGTACCCTCAGTGTCTGGCGTGTGGATAGACGGTGCCACCAGTTTAATCTCCATAATAAGCACACGTTTGTTCTCAAAAAAGATCAGTGGCTGGCTGGTGGCATGGCAACAGCCTATGATGCTGCCATGCAGGAGACTTGGGTTTGAGGGAGGTAAAGGGGAATGTTACCTCTAGGAAATTAAAAATTATAACTACAGCCTACTTAGCAAATGTCTGACTACGCCCTTGTAACTGCACCACGCTGCATCACAGGGGAAGAGTTCGTATTTAAATGTCAAATAGCAATTTTTTTTCTCCTGATGGGTTTTATAGGTGAACGGAAAAAGTTTGTCAGCTAGAGGATTTTTGGTTTTTGTTGAATCCTTTTTGCTGTTGTTGTTGAAACCATTTAGTTTTCATGGGAATTTACTGTGTTCACTGAAACAGCAGGTGTGTCAGCTGTGTCAGGTCCAGGCTGGATTTATGTACGTAGCATCTCACCACAGAAGAACAAGTCTGAAGGGAGGGGACACATCCAGAATACGGCAGAAGAAGGGCAAGGGCCTGCAGTTGGGTTTTCCTTAGTCTCTGTGGCTGCTCTGAGATGTAAGGACACTGGTGTTCCTCTGTGTGTGTGCCTGGCTGACCAGGCAGTGTGCTCCTCCTCTGCCCCTGACCAAAATCACAGAAATTTTGTTTTTCTGAGGAACCACAACACTGCTGAGACTTAACACATGCCAGCATGCAGGAGAAGAGCTCCCTGCTCAGCTCACAACACGGTCTTTGGCTTTCCAGTCAGGGTGATTACGTAGTCCTCACATTTTTCCATGTATTTTCATACGTGGAATGGTTCAGCATTACTTGGAAGTCCAGACTCAGTTTGCCAACTTAGCAGGGGATGATCTACAAATTTCAGCCTAGAAGAGGCTTACAGCTACTTTAAATTATGCTATGGGAATAACTAATGGTTATGACCTCTGGAAATGTAAGGAGAGGCTGAGCTTAGCTGATGAGTAGATTATACAGCTGTATCTCCATTAAGTGAAACAAGACAAAGCTGGAATTAATGTGTGAGCCATTAAGTACAGCTTCCCCCACTCCTGTTTATCTTTGTCTGGTTTTAGACTTACCATTGAGAGATTCATAAAAAATGTGTGCTATGCTTCCTGAAGAAGATAAGCTTCCCTCGGCCCCCTTTCTATTTAATTGCTCTTTAGTGAAACTGGACTGGCTGAGCAAAGCCGATGAGGCACAACTAAAGCTTTTGAGGCTCTCCTTGCTAAGACCTGTTTTCTAATATCTCTGCTTGCAACGATCCGTGTGTTTGGATAAAGAAGCGGCAGCAGCTGGGGACAAGGGTGCAAACTCAGAAGTGGGCAGGATGAATATGGATCTGTTTGCCTTCACCCATCTCAGCAATCTCTGAGAGACCTAGCAGGGTTTGTAAACGGTGACTGGTTTTGTGCACGTTTGAAAATTAGAGGGAGGCAATGAGAGTTCATCCGTATGCTGGGATGCATCGTGACACAGCACGCGTAATCTTTATAGTCCTTTGGATGGCTGTGGATACCTGCCACAGAAAACTTTCCAAGTTCCTTCTTAAAATTAAAATCTTTCTGTCTCCTCTGGAAGGCTCCTCCAGCATTCTGCTCTGCTGGATGAATGGATAAGCTTGTTATCCCTCTCTTAATCTACTCATGGCAAGTGCTATCTCTTGGCTTACACATTTCTCCCCTAGTTTTTATTTATGCCAATCATCTACTTTCTTAGCCTCTGTGTTGCTAGATGATACATGTGCTTCTCGTCTCCTTTTCTGTAAGATGCTCTCCAGTTTTCCCTTCATCCTAGTAGCCTTGCTCTTCAGCATGCATTAATCCAGCACAAATCATGGGACCACTGGGGTAGGTCCACCCCAGAAGACTACACAAAGCAAGGGATTATGCCAAAGATACCTGCACACACTTTACTATCCAAATGTTTTTTGCCTGTATTGATTAGCACTCTCCAGGGCAATACTTGGGCTTGGTTTTGGAGCTAGCAAAGGCCAGCAACAATTCCTAAAAGGCAGTTTGATCTTGACTCTTTTGAGAAGGTGGGAGGGCTTAGAGGTTTAGACATGCTCTGTGCCATGCCACCAAGCCAGAGAGCAGTCCCCAGCACGTTTTATTTTAGCAGCACAACATAACCTTGGTGACCAAAACTGGGCATGGTCTTCTTGATGAGGTCCTGTCAGTGCCTGGCATTTACTGATTTCAGCAATACTTTCCTTCCTGTAGTGGAAATACTTTATTTCATTCTAGGTGACATTTACCTTTTCCAGTGGTCAGGCCACGTTGTTGGCTTGTAGTCATGTACACGGTTGGCACAAGCTCCTACTTGTGATTTCTTAAGTGCACGCCTCTTTACCTTATGATGAAATTTCCCTCCATGTTTATTGTTTCTGAAGACTATATGGCTCTTTTTAGGTAAAATTCTTCTGTTTCTCAGTATGGACAAGGAACCCCAACCTCAGTAATCCAAAAGTGTAATTAGACACTCTTTTGTGCCAGAATTATTAAAGAAATAAATGGGATTGATACTGACTCTTGCAAAACTCTGCTAGTGATTTTCTTCCATTCAGCTCAACATTGTCACTTCCCCTTTAGCCAATTTTTTACAATTCTTATCTTAATCCCCACTTTCTCTACTTGAACTAATAGTTTCCATCTGGCAGAGTATCAAATGCTTTGTTCTTGTCTAGATAAATGACATCTTCCCATACTTCCTTTGTCTGTACAATCAGATAAGAGTGTTCTGGTAGAAAGGCAGAAGCTGCCTTTGTTAGGGATGTGTTGCATTTTGTTCCCGTCTTAGTTTCCTTCTGTGTTTTTAGTTGTTCTTTCCCTCAAAATACTTCTAAACCAGGGATTTGCTTCATGGAGCCTGGAAGACATTTATAGCACCCGTAACCTTTTTTTTGTGTCCTGCAAGGGGACAGCTTTTCAACCCAGGTTGTCTCGAATTAGAGGCGATAAAAATCTGCTGCCCAAGTCCTGCCCCAGCCCTGCTAAGCCCATGATGCTGGTTACCATATACCTGAAACATAGTGTGTTGCTTCCGTTGAGCCTGCAAGCTTATTGCAGAATGGATTTTGTTGCGTGTTTCCACATTGAAAGTCCTTCCCAGGGGCACACGAAGGACCTGCTGTCCTGTGGGTGAACACTGAGAACTAGAGATGCAAGGCTCAGAACACCCCCCACTAATCACTTCTGCACATCATTATACTTTCTAAGTCAGGGAGTGCAAATTAGGCTGTTGTATTTTCCCTTGGACTGTCCGTGGAGTAGACTTTAGCTAATGCAAGGAGTAGAAGCCACGGAGGCACACGTACGGACCAGCAAACTACCAACACAAGCTGACCCTGGTGAGTTTGTAGACCCTGTGCTGACTTTTCTGCTGCCGCATCTTGCAGTTGACCCCTATAAATAAACGTCAACTGGCTTCTAAGTCAGTTCCTTGGATCCAGCTCAGTGTAAGGATAAAGCACAGTGAGTACAGGGGTTTGGTGCTGTCTGGGGTACGTCTGCCTGCACTCCCATCCTAGCTTCAGGTAGGATGTATGTATCTGCTTTTGGCACACGGGATGTAAAAATTATTGTGGTTCTAAATACATGATCTAACAACTGTCACTGCAAATTAAAGCAACCACAGTGGAAAAGATACAAACCTTTTCCATCATTATTACATGCCTCTAACAGCTATCTCCAGCAGTGGAGGGAAGATTCCCCGTCGGTAGATGAAGGTTGCGCTTGGGAGTTAGGAACAGTAATTAAAACTCTGTAAGTATACTCATTAATTTTCAACTTCGGAGCCGAGGTGACATGCGCTGCCAGTAACAACTAAACTAACACTATTTCAGTTACCTCTCTGTTTTCTCTCCTCTGAATGGACCAGGGTACAAAAGAAGCGCTAGGCCAGGTTTCCTTGTATGATTTATTTTCCTTTCTGCTGTTTTGCTTCTTTTCTTTTGTAATTATGAAAGTAGGACTCCTTCCAGCCGAGGGTCTGCTTGCACGGGTAAAGAGCGGGGATGCCTGCAGGCCCCTTCCGTTCGGTCTGCAAAGGGTAACAAAGGAAAACGAGTTTGTGGGTGTTGTACAACGATGTCACTGTGTGAAATTTCCAAAAGGGTCCACTCCTCCCCTGAAGCCTTCTAGGGGCTCTCAGGCTGCAAAGAGACCGCAAACCCTCGCCCAAGAGTCAGGCTTTGTTCACAGTGCTCTCAGCTCCTTTCTGTCTGCTTATTTATTTATACAATCTCCTTATCTTCTCTTGTGTGCCTTGCCATTTCCTGCAGCTCACATCTCTGCTTCTTGACCTATTCAACTTCTTTATTTCATGACGTCAGTGCGTTTTCACATTCTCCTTCATTCTGTCCCAGAAGATTGCCTGAGTTTTCTCCGGCACGCTTTCCGGGTGATTTCTATATGTGTGTTGCATTGAGGTTTCAAGAAGAAATGAAGATCGGTGACAGGGGTGGTACTAATAGTCTGTCCTGTTGCACTGGGGTGTAGGGCTGGGACCCCCCCTGAGGACATGAGCCCCGAAAGAGCCGCCTGCTCTGGCTAGCCATGGGTCCCCCCTCTCAATGGGTCACATTGCACTACGTGGATACGTGCGGTGGTGTCTGCATGTGACTGTGTTTGTCACACCTGAGTCTCACATGTGGGGCAGGAGATACCCTGAGGCAGCCCCTCACCTTACAGCAGCATCTCCTGGGTCTGTGGAGCACCAGAGCCCTGCTCCAGGCTGCGGGTGGACCAGGAGGGATGCTGGGGGTGGACCAGGAGGGATGCTGGGGGTGGACCAGGAGGGATGCTGGGGGTGGACCAGGAGGGATGCTGGGGGTCCACGCTTCGTCTGGAGGTTCTGACAGCACCGAGGGCCGTGCCCATCACGCGACCACGGGTGCACATGTGTCTCTTGCATGACCCTGGCAGCCTGGCTGCCCACTCGTGATGCGTGGAGGCTGATGTTCTCGTGTGAGGCTTTGTTCATAGTTCAGAAGGCATTCAGGGGACCCAGGACAACGGCTGGACATTTTATATACACATTTTATTGTTATTGAAATCTGACTTACGCACATCTTGATTTTAATTACTTAAATCCACCTTGAGAGACGGCAGGATTTTGACTTCTCACCTCATACCATGTGCTTCACAGTGTACAGCAAATTCTTGACCATCCTTCCAGATGGCATGCAACTCCCATTCCCCAAAGTACTGCAGAATTTATATTTTAGTACTTAATTTGTCTTTTATCAATTTAGGTCTGCCATACAAACTGCTTTCTTTGATCACTTGGAAAAAAAATACTGATAAAATAAATGAAATGAAAAGTCTTGACTTAAGTTTAAATCCAGCTTCCTTCTCATTAGGCTTTCCACGGGAACCATGTATCATATTTATTTAAGTGTCGAAGAAAATATTTAGCCTATCCACAAAGGTTAAGTAATCAGCTGATAAGATTTGTAGCTAAAGTATGCTTAAAAGTACTCATTAAACATAGTATGTGTTAGGTAATTTTTCAAAAGCTCGGCTTCTACATGTAAACCATTAGGAAGTGGAAAGGAAAAAGTAAAAAAGAACTAAAGCATTCCTTGTGAACAAATACAGTTGTGCATTGTATAGACTGCAGCTCGTGAGAGTCAAAAAGTCAGAATAACAAGACCCAGCAGAAGGCTATAATGATAGAATTTATTCTTCAGCAGCAACCAAGAGAACTAACCCCAGCATTTTGCTCTAAAAAAAGGACTACACATTTTAGCACACCTTGTAATTTACGTCTATAATAATTGGACAGGGAAGGTTGAATGTAACTTATAAAAGGCTCAAAGCCTGTGGAAACAACCTTTTCTTGGTGAACTGAATTTACTTTCCAGCTCTGGCAGAAAGTATTTTTTCATCTGATTGGTTTTACTGGTACAGAGAAAGACTCCGTACTAGGTTTGGGTAAAAGTAAAAAGTTACTTTTGTTCAATAAATAAAAGAGGACTTTTTAGAAACAGACTATTTGTAGTTTGTTTTCTATAATATTTTTTTTCCCCTCATTTGGAGTTCAATTTTAAGCAGAAGCCAAAGATGTCAGTCACTTTGTCTAAAAGAATCAGCCAAAAAATGTCTCTCTTTGCTTAAACAAACATTTTCCTTTGAAGACTGGTCTTTGCGATGATGTGAATGACATTTCTGGGCAAACAACTGAAAGCGTGAAAAGATGCCTTTTTTATACAGACTGCAAACTTGAGAACTGAGCTGACGAGAGGGAGCAGATGCCATTTGGGGGATCTGTATTAAAGGTTAGATTCTGCTGCTTTCATTCACAAATTGTCTTGTTCTTTGGGTAATCCCACTCATCCCTCTGGTGCTACGCCTGATGGTGGGCAGTCAAGGGTTAGGCTGGTGCTCAGTAGGTGTGTGGCAGGATTTGGTGACAGAGAATTGAGAGATCAGTGCTGTATAAGAGAAACAAGCTCTTGATCTGTTGTTTGTGCTCCAGTTCGGGAGCTATTGTAGGGTTGCTGACTTCTCTGTTTTGGGGTTGCTATGAGAGAGGAATATCCAAGCAGGTCTTTCTCTTTTGGATAGTACTTGAGACTTACACCAGAGCCTTTTTGCCTTCTTTTTCCTTTTCTTGGTCATGCAAAGAGCTGTATTTATTGTGTCACCAAACCCAGACGCCGTTGATCACATCACAGTGTAATTCTGGTCTTACGGTGACAATATTCCTGGGCAGCTGGTCACATCTGTGAGGGCTCATTGATGGACATGCTGCTTCCGTCCGCACCGTGAGGCGTGGAAGCAAATCCCTGTCTCACCTGTGTCGAGTGCTGGGAGATACTTTTTTGTTGTTTTATGGGTGCATGTCTGCTACAGGCTCAGGGTCTTTGGAGGAAAGGGTGCTGTGGAGTGGGCTGTGGGCTTGGTACCGTGTAAAAGGACAGTCCCTTGCCCACCACTGGGGCACGGCTCTGCGAATAATATCTAGAAGGAATTAATTCATCTGTCCTGACAAAATTACAACTCTATCCAGAGTGGGCCAGGACCTGCAGGCAGCATGGGGTGACCATTGCTGGACCTCTGCAATGCCCTCTGTCTGTTTTGCTCACCGCAGGAGTGAAGAGGTAGTCATGCATCACCTTCATCCATGAGCCTGACAAGATATCGTCATCTAGCAAAGCACAGTTCAATGACCTCTTTTACTGCATATTGTAGAGGTGCAAGTGGACTTTTTTTTTAAGAGCAAAAGCATTTCTTCAGCTCCTGGGTTTTGTTTGTTTTTTAAAAATCATTATCTGTCAGCCTCGGTGACCCTTTTTCAACATTGCAGCAGTGTTGTGATGTTCCTCAGAAAACCATTTGGAAAAGCTGGAGGGACAAGTGCTGCCTGTGCTCCAACCCAGCTGCTCCTCACGGCTGTCACCTTTGCTTGTAGGCTCTGTGCAGAGAAAAAGAGTTAATGGGGAGGTTCCATAATATTTTACAGCACAACAATCAATCACAGCAAACTGGCTGTCATGTGAACCGCTTCCTCACCCAGCCTTTAATGACCTTCAGACCCACTGAATCACAGGTCGTAAATGCTTAAGTATCCTGGCAGCTCTTGGGCATGTGGAGGGCCCTCAACATACCCAAGGCAAAATAACGGGGAAATATACATACACAATATGCATCCTTACACATAAATAAATAATATTTTTAAATACCAAGCATAGATCACAAGTTTGCAAACCTGTGGTTAAAATGGAGCTGGCTGATGGGAAAGGGGCTATGCTTTTCTAAGACTTCTCTGATTGCCATGTGTTGCCCGAGGAAATGTGTTTGGCTCAGCAGTTGAATGACTAGGATTTGGCTCTGCATAAACTTTGTCTTCTAGTCAGAAGATTAGATACCTTTTTTTAACCATAATCTGTACACTTTTCAGAGTAGCCAATTTATTAGGTTTTCAGGGGTTCAGATTTTTGTCAAAAGCTCAAGCAGTAGAAAGCAGAAAGATGTCAGAGAAGTCTAGTTTTGTTGAAAACATTTTTTCATTGTTAAAAAGGTCAGACAAAGATCTCCACACAATCTTAAGCCGTGTACAGATTATGACGTGGTGTAAGATATTTAAAAGTTAATTCACTGACACCATTCCACTGATTGCGTTCCATGGACACCTACCGTAGAGAAAGAAAACTATTTAGGATTATTTTCTGTCCAAGGTCTTTGGATAGACCCATTGGGACACCTGAACACATGCCTAACACCTTGGCACAGGGGCTGTGCCGTTGACTTCAGCGGTGTTTCTCATGTGCTTAGGCTTAAGTGTGTGCTGGAAACAGATATTAGAGTAACCGAGTTCAGAACGGCAGCCGTGAAAAGAAGCCTGTATTTGCAGTCAATACTTCAGTGGGGCACACAGGATAAAAGAGTACTACTAGAAAGAGGTTTTATTTTATTTTTTTTCACCTGGCTTATGAGGTGACACTGCTGCCATCGCTGTCCTGCATGGCAAAGGCAATCTCCTGAACCTACCAATTCCACTGTGCATTTCAGAGAAAGCCAAGTGTTAAACCAGAAATTACAGTGAAGATCCCCCCCTCCCTTTCCCCCACTTTCTCCTCTTTTCCTTTTGACATCTGAGAGGAGCGACCACAACTGCATGCCATTTATAGATTTGCCTGATTAAAACCAGTTTTCCCCACAGGTCACGTCATGTAGAAGACACAAGGTTTTTGTCAAGAGACCCGCTACTGGCAGAAACCGTTTTGCTGCTATTGCTAGTAAGAAATTAGTAACTAGATCCATGTAGTGTTTTATGCCAGCTTTATAATTATACTATTTCAATGGTAAGGCAGACATTTGGGCCAAGGGTAATTTAGAACTTCTCGATCTCTATTCAGTTTTGCTTTTTATGTTCATCTTTATGGCAGCTACGTCTTCCTGCAACATATAATCTTCCTGCATTTTCCTCCCTTACTATGGTTTCTGTGACCCGCTGTCATAATATAACAAATACATTTTATTCAGCACAGCTCTGCGAAACCATAGGAAACAATTACTGGCTTTAAACAGCATTATTTTCTTGTTCTTTATGTTTCTGTCTTCAGATCATTATGCATAGCTCACACTGCGTTGTGCGACTGGCGGGGCAGGATTTGGCCCTTCGGTTCAGAAATGTTTTTGCTTTCCTGTCATTTGTGTCATTCAAGAGCCTTGTGGACCCTAATTGACTTTCTTGAATGCAGTTTTTTATAACCTACGAGACTGTGGTTGGCTGGGTTATCCTTTTGGTGTGGTAATGGTTTCTGCAGTCTTTACTCGGACCGTGATTACACAAAGTATATGTTTGTCTTTTTTGAGCTCATATATGCTATGAATGTCCTGAGCTAACAGTATCTCCAAGATGTGGTTTTTTGGAGCACTAGTGTGTCCGTTGTGTAGAGTTTGCTTTCTACAATGAAACATCCAGCCAAAAATAAACTTGCCCATTTCCCTCTGCACAAGCTTTCCCCTCGCTGCTCTTTATCATCTTCCTCTTGTTCCTTTGCCCATTCTGCATGACTTTTTTTTTGTTTTTGTTTTTCTGTTCCTTGGACTGCTGGAAAATATAGTCTGAAAAGCCTCACTTTCATCTGAGGGCCTTCCAGACCTTACGGATTTCAGCCGAACCATTTTTCTCTTTGCCTGTAATAAACTGAAGATCCATTCATTGCTGACCGGATTTCTTTGCAGCCTACCTGGAAGACCCAGCTCCCCCCAGCTCCAAACACCAAAACCACTCTCTCGTGCTGAGNAGACCCAGCTCCCCCCAGCTCCAATGTGTCACCATATCCAAACACCAAAACCACTTTCTCATGCTGAATAATGATTTTGTTGATGGGACTCATGAATAACTATCTTGCGCCTTCTTATTTTTGACCATCTTTTTGTTGGGAAAGTAGAGTCTTGGTGGAGTACGTACAGTGCTGTACACACAGTCACGCACGTACAGTATTCAAATAAGGAAGAGAAAATGCAAGGGAGGTGGTTTGTACCCCCAGCCCTCCGCAGAGAGCCAGGGCTTGGGTGTGCTTCCCCCTGCACCGCTGCTTGCCACCGGGACATGCACCGCCTCCTCCGCAGACAGATGTTTCCTATTTCAGGATTCTCAACATTGTGGCTTTGTTGATTGTCTTTTCACCTCCAGATTTAGTTTTATTTCCAGATAAAACATAATTAACCATTTCCATAAGTTATTTAGGGCCAGTGACGGGATGTCTCCGTGCGGGGGTGTGTACCCACGCGTGTACATGGGTGTGTAACTGTGGGGTTTGTATCAGGAGCGCGCTTGGCACATGGGCATGGAATAAATGTTGAAGTAATTTTCACCACAGAAACTGGTGAATGAATTGCTTCCTTTTGTCTGCGGCTAAATGTATATGCAAAGCATATTTGACAAACCAGTCTTGAAATACACCTCCTAGTAAGCATGGCAGCTTTTCTGGCTGTCTCTTCTTCCTCCTGTCATGCAAATGGTCCTGGGATTTCCACACTTCACAACACAGGGACACATAAAGCAGAGACACCTAGGAATAAAATCTTTAACAATTTTCTTTTGCACCCTCTCCATCACAGCCCCCAGCTGCTCCAGCTTACCGCTTCCTTTCTTGGTTCAGGCAAAGGGGTTAATAGTTGCTTGTCCTTTCTGCAAATTAATCTGTTTTCTGAGACTCAGTGGCTTTTTCCTGTCTTCCATATTCATCTGAGCTACCAGGTAATCGCATGGTGAATCGTCTCTCTATGGAGAGCTGGGCATCAGCCCCTGGACTGCACCCACCATGGAAGGAGATGCATGGAGACAACCAGAAGAGATGTCCTTCGCAGGGCTCCTGCAGAGCCTGGCCCAGGAAGTCCAGGGTTTGCTTTCTAGAAACGTTTGCTCAGGAGAGATTACCGCCCCAACTCCAGGGAAGTTTTTTCAGGTAACCTGGGATCTTGTCTCCAGACTGAACTTTTGGGGTGTTGCCCATCACCAAGTTATTGCTTCTATTTATACATTTCATTCTTCTGGCCCCTAGCTAATAGACAGTAAAGTCTACTGCTCACTATCTGCTGCCTACAGGTTTCCATTTGCAGCATCCTCCTTTTGTTCCTAAATACCTGGGGTCAGCATTTTGTCATGCATCCCTTCCTGAGGGGTGGGCTGATGGAGGGGAACCAACCCACCGCTTTTCCACCTATACACTTCTCAGTTTACACGCCTTGCCTTCTTATCAATCTCAAGTTTTTTGTTCAGACCTCAGCTTAGATTCTTGATGGCTGATTTCTTTTTCCAGAATCTGATGCACAAAAAACCTGTTTTTCTTTCATACAGTCGGGATGGCTTGATAGTGGACAGCTTGTTTTACTTTTACTTACATATGCCTATAGATACCTATTAACGTGAGGGGTGTTCTGGCAGAAGAAAGTGGTGTAAGCAAGTAGGGGCTCTATCCCTTTGTTTCCATGGGATAATTTTGGTTTCCCAGGGAAAAAACCATTACATGAGTGCTCCATACACATTAAGTCAATGGGAAGGCAGGAATGAGTAAAGAACTGACTCCCCCATTACAGCCTGAAATTCTTTCCTCACAGAGGAATTTCTGTCAGAGACATAAGTAAAGAATATCTATCTGAACATTTGTTTATATTTTGTGCCATTTAAGCTGTTATCATTTGGACTGGTTTTATCCCCTCCAGGGTCGGAGCTCTGTTCTAGCATCAGCAAAAATAACAGATTGTAAATGCAAAAGCTGTGTAATGTGTGTTGGCTGGAAAGTTTGGGATACTGTGTGTTCCAAAGAAACACTTAACTTCTAATTTTTTTGCCATTTCTAGGGAATTTGATGAGGCCGAGTCAGGAAACTGGCTGAGACATTAACTGATATCCGTATTCAGATGATATACAAGGAGGCTGATGCTTTTAATATGTAATTTCTAGTTAGTCTTTTGTGTGCGTGTGTGTTCTTTCTTATCATCCTAATTTTAACTGAACTTCCCCACCCGTCACAAAAGGCAAGCAGAGTTAAGCATCTGATTTGACCTGAGCAGCTCTGCTCTGCCTTTTCAACTCATGACTGATCAAACTAAATCTCTGGCACAGGACCTCAAAGGCTGGCTGGGGTCTGAGGAGCTGCAGGAACTAGTCAAGTGTTGGCCCGACCGCTGCAGTTTTACCCCTCCCCTTCTCATAAGGACGTGTACCCTGAGATCAAAGACCCTTCAGCATTTTTATGGGAAGTCAGCTGGAGGTATGGAGGCTGGTTGGGGATACTGGGAAAGCTCCGGATGTTTTGTGGAGAACTGGTCAGCTGCCTCCACAAAAATACGTCTGGTGAATCCTTCTCCCTCATCTTTGACTTTTTCCAGGACCCCTGCTTAATAGCGGGCTGTGTTTCAGCAAAACGATGATAAGGTTTCTCCAGTAGGAGCATAAGGCTGCAATATGGAAAGAGCCAAGTTAGAAGAGATAAGGAAGCACATCCCTGCTACAAGGCACAGCTGTGTTGCTGTGTGCTCCTTGCTCGAAGGGGTGAACAAGGAGCTTTGCAAAAGGGACTGGTGGTGCCTCATCTTGTCTTGGCAAGTGCAGCCCACTGCCTTGGTGGCAGGATGTCTCCTGGCTGCCACCTCCACTGCCGAGTGTGACCAAGCCACCAGCAGCATCCCACAGCCTCATCTTGTCTTGGCAAGTGCCACCAGCAGCGTCCCACAGAGGTGACAGTGGGGCTTGGAGGCTGGCAGCCTGGTGGGGCCATCCCAGCCCTGCTGCTTCCTTACCACCTCTTGCTGCCGCGGGGCTGGGGTGAGAACAGCTGTCTGCTTCCAAACTGGGGCAACGAGAGAAATGAAAAGGGTTGGGAGGTGCTAAGGTGGGCTCAGTCAAGGGGAGGGAAAGGTAAAGCAGACCACAGCTTGTCCTGGCACAGTTCAGTTGCTGAGCCATGGTATCAGCATCGTTTAACTTCAGGGGCTGTTTCAGCATCTGCTTTGGGCCAACTGCAGCAGTTACAGATGGAGCCATAAATCGGGGCTGCCCCTAGCACAGCTACCACACACGGTATTCCTCCTGTAATCCTCCCAGATGTCTTTCAGACCCCAGGAAACCCAATGAAATATTTTATGACTATTACTACCAGTTATTTCACTATACAGGAAAAAAATTCCCAACCCCAAACCAAACTTATATCTAAGATTGTTGGTTTTATAGGTACCACCGTGTGGCTGAATTGCATCTTGCCTCACTGTTTTTGTAGTTGGAAGTGAGCAGGGTGTTTTTTTTGTTTGGGTTTGTTTTGTTTTTTTTTCCTTTATGAAGGTAGTAGGAATGAACTGCAGTGTAAATTGCCTTCCTGACTGCTCAGGGGACCAGCAAAAAGTTGATTGCTTCACAGAGGTCATTTTCTTGCAGAGGTAGAGTAGAGCTGCAGCTCATAAATTTGAGGATACCCTAGGGGTGGTCCTTTAAGACAGGTATGGATGGAACACGGTGTACTCACACAAGTCCCACTGTATAAAAGTGAAACTTTTATAAGTTTCACTGTATAAAAGTGATGGCTTTCTGGTGAAATGTGCGGTGTGGACCCTGAAGTCTGAAGTGTGATAAATAGAGGCACTGGTCAGAGGAGATGTCTGAGCTAGGACATGTCTTTTTCTGCTCAGATGGACTTTAGGGGCTGGCTGCAGAGAGTATTGAAGGGGGCTGTGTGTCCCTGCTGTCGGTGCTGCTGATCAGCGTGTGTGGCCATGGGGCTGCCTGGGGCCTTAAACCTTCCTGCTCTGGTGCATCTTCTCTTTGTCCCCTCCCTGAGCCTCCCTCCTGTCCTCTTGCTGTCCTGACGATCTTTTGTTTAGATCAGCTATCAGCTGCCATTTCGGAAAGAAAAGCAGCTCCCAGACCTTTCATACTGATAACACAGTGTGGGCTGCAATGAAGTAATTTCTTCCTGTATTTATTTATTTTTTTTTTGGCTGAATTATTTTTAATGTTTGCTGCTTGGTCCATTCAATAACCAATGAGTCCATCCTTTTAACCCTTCCTTCCCATCCTAGCGCTGCATCTTCATTTTCTACAATGCATCTAAATACCATTGACTTAACCCACACCATGCTCCTGCCAAGAATTTTCCCTCTGCTCTAAAGCACGGCTAGAAATACAGCTGGCCCTGCTTTTCATGGAAATCATATCCCACTACCCAGCGCTCAGTGACAGAAATTAAACCGAATATTTCACCCCGATCATACTGGGTTATTTATTGACCACAGAGAAAGGGTTGTTTTCTGGGACTCCAGATAAGGTTGGGGCCAGGAAACAGCTTGCAGTTGTCTCTTCAAATCCATCTAGTCTTTACCATAGTGTTTTGTTATTTCCTCCCTCGTTATCTTCCGAGCAGAGGCTGTCAGGAAGGGGCAGGCTGGCGAGGGCAGCTCAGCCCCCCTGAGATGGTCTTTCCCAACATCCTCACGATCTCACCAAGGACAGCAAGGCGGGCTCCGAGTGCCCCTGTGTCCCCTCTCTGGCAGTGCATGAAGGAAGTTGTCCTTTCCTCCGCGCTCAGGCGAGAGGGCTCTAAGAGCTTTCTAATCAACTCACTGTCAGCCTGTTTCCTCTCATCATTTAAAACGAGCCTGCGCTGGGTTTACAGCTGCCAAAGCTTTTGCTTGGATTCAAAACCCGTGAGCATTTCAGAGGCAGGTCGTAAATGCCAGGGCAGACTTCTAAGGAGGCAGCAACACAGGGATTGCTCTCATCAAAAATACTCTGAGTGGATGAGGAATCATCAGCCTGGCCAGCAGGCTTTACTTGCAATTGTTCCCTTTGAAAACCAGCTGCTTCTTTAGTTGCCTGTTGTCAAATGCGTACCTTTGTAAGGGAGATGCCCCAAATGCCAGTGTAAATAGGTGAAATTCCCATAGGAATTTCCCACCAATGGCATTGGGCTTTCAATTTTCTTCATGTGCTTGAAGGAGACTGAAGGTTTCTCCTGATTTTGCATTTAGAAACCTCACTGGTGTATCAGTGCTCAGTGCACTCACTTCATCAACCTGTTTGTGCTGTTCCAGACACGAGGACTGGCCAGGCTGAATGATGCTGAGATACACCCTGGCTGTCAAGAGGCAGTTCCAGCTTTTTTCACAGATGCCTGTGAGGATTATGAAAGCCAGGCAAAAATATTTGGAAAAGGATGTTGGGAGCCACTTGTTTTGGTGTTAGTCCGATTTTCGGAGAGGTTGCACCTCTCTTCTCCAAAGCAGGCACCCAAAGCCGCGGGGTTTTCAGCACAGCAAGTAACAGACATGCAAACACCATCTGCATTTGAAAACCGTGGTGTAAGTTATTAACCATTAATACAAGCATGTACCCATTACATTCAGCAAATTTTGTCACCTGTGACAGACTTTTTCTTAACTTAGACATGTTACTGAGTGGATACCAACTTGCGGTATTAAACAGGGAGCTTTCTTCTACCTCCTCTTGACTCTTCATCTGCACACTCAGCAAAGGTGGCCTGCATCAGGAATGGCACATTTATATATTCTGGAGCCACTTAGGATCTCTGTCTAAGTCTCGCTGGGAGCTGTGCACCCCCTAAACCGAACCCTACCACTTCTAGAGAAGTGTTGTGGTGTTAGAGCTCTAAAATAAAACCCGAAGGCCCCAAATTTGTACCTGTACAAAATGCACAGCAAAGCATAGAAATGGGGAGATGGGTCCCTCTTGTCACCCACTTTCAGCATTTGTTAGAAGAGATGTGCTCTTGACAAAAGGGCTTGTTTTCGTGGGCAGTGACATTATTCCCAACACATTCCATTCATACCATATTCATGTGGAAAAAAAATTCCTTTCTGCTGGTATGTCATTGACATTTAGCATCATGTATTTGATACATAGGAGTGTAATTGGTCTTTTATGTCCTGAATTTCATTAAAATAAAAGTGGATATATTAGTCTTGAAAATGTTGGACAGCTTCAAACGTGGAAGTTGCACTACATGCTGCAACTTCAGTAGGGTTTACACAAGAAAATACTGCAGCTGAAAATACACCCTGACATAAACATGTCTTTTTTTTATGGTGCTATCCTTTTGCCCTACTTTGGTTGTCTGAAAAATATAGTATCTATAGTAACCTGAATTTTCAAGGGATGATACCAACACTAATAGGACAAATGATGATGCAACATTTAGGTTTCATTAGTTTCTTTAAAGTACTTCTTTCACGTTACAGAATTTCATTTAGGAATACTGGTTCTGTCTTTTGATGTGGGTTAATTCCTCTCCACCTGTGATTACTGAGTTTACCATGTAAAAAGAAACAACTGTTCTTTCTAACAGCAGACTACCTACAGGATCAGCAAACTGGTTTCATTTCTTCTGGTGCTAGAAATATATAAGCTTTAATCATGAATCAGATACACACCCTCTGAAATATGTTAACTCATCAAAGCAAAGGGCCCATCAGCCTTAAAAGAGAAGATTTTATTATAGGTGCTATATAATACCTGGTTTTTATATTATATAGTTTGGTTTTATTTATATAGCTTCATGTGTATATATATAAATGCGTTTGATGTGTGTATATGTATATACATTGGTTTCAGCCCAGGTGTAACACTGACCTTCAGGAGCTTGGGCTGGGCCATCTGATGTTCCCTTTTAGCCAGCTCTAGAAGCATGGAGAAGTAATATGTTGGCCTGACCCTACCCGTAGGGAGGTGTGCTGCCTTCCCGCGGCCCGGGTCAGGGATATTTCTAGAAAACTCCCCAGCCTTATCCGCCCCTCTGATTATTACCCTTTATTGGGTAATAATCAGGCCAGCAGTGGTGGGATTGCTGATAGAA
>VZTO01003179.1:103367-113774 GCA_013400615.1 Syrrhaptes paradoxus | reverse complement strand
CGATGGGGGCTCCCCATAGCTGGGGACGAAGCTCTGGAGCCCCCCCTCGCACCATAGTGCCCCAAGGTGGGACTGCCCCCCCTCTCCCGCTGCGTTTCTTACTGAGGGAAAGCCAGAGCAGCCCCTTCCCCCCCTTAACCCCCCTGGGACCTGGCCCCTGCTCCTTTGGGGAGGAAAACGGGATTTTTATAAACAGGCTGGGGGCCGTGGCCAGGAACAAGCCCTTAGGGGCTGGTGTGGCCACTGCTGTGCCCGGCCGAGGCGGGGAAGTTTCTGTAGGCCACTGGGACGGCTGGAACGTCGCCCCTCAAATTGTATTTTACTGAATTTTTTTTTTTTTTCTGTCCTGGAGCTGGTGAGTTAAAGGGGTCGAGCCTGACTTGGCCTCAGCGACAGGGCTCCCAGCCCTTGCAGGAGTGGGAAACTTTGCTCCCTCGCTCCTTTTTGTGTTTTTTGGGACAAATATTTGGAACAGAGCCTCTGTTCCTGCAGCACGTGGGGGCTTGCTAATGGGGCACCTGCCTCAGCTTGTCCGCTGGCACTGTCTCGCCGAATCGAGGGGCTGCGGTTCCAAATTCCTTGCCGACAAGGGGGACATGGCACTTTAGGGTTTATCTTCCTCTGTTTTGCTGACATGAAATGTCCTCTGGCTTGCAGGTGACAAAGGAGGAGGACGTGGAGCAGAACCTGGGGACACGTTCCCTCCAGCTGCCACCTTTCTGGGGACGGTGCCGGGACCCATGGCCGCGGCGCCTGCTGTGTGCCGGCCCCTCGGACGCAGAGCTCGGGCAGGGGATTCTCTGCCTGCGAGGAACCGGCGTTTCTCCTTCCCCACGTCCGAACATCTCCTCCGCCTCACCGCGCCCAGTGTTGCCTTTCTGAGCCGGACCTGAACCGTTCCAACCGTCTTCTCTGTGGAAGTCGAAGCAGTTTGTAAAAATAGGTTCCCCAGGGATCCCCGGGTTTGAGCCGCGGGGAGCTGCCGACTGCCTTCTGCCGGTGGGGAAGCTGAGAACACGGAGCATGACAGAGTCACGGATAAAACGTGAGTGTGGGAGTGGGCAAGGGGCTTCGGGGCATTCAGATCACTGCCCCTGTTCCCGGAGGGGTCTTCTTCCCTCCCCTCACAGCCCCCCTTCACCTCGGCTGCTCATTCTGAAGCTTTTCTGCGCCGCTTCCATCAGGATGGAGCCGGGTGGGAAATCTCTCTGGTTAATAATGTTTAAATTGCCGTGCCGGTGCGCGGGGGGAGCTCGGCTCTGCCTCAGCCGGCTGCGGTGGAGCGAACAGCGGAGCTGCCAGAGCTCTGCAGCATCTGGAGAGACGTTCCGGTTGGGGACGGGAGGAGGGAGCGGTTCTCTGCACACCGTAATTCCCTGCCCTAGAAATTAATCTCAGGCCTTCTCTCTGCTGTAAATTGCATAAGCGTAAATAGTGTCTCAGTGTTTCAACTGGTGTAAACCCTTGTGCGTTCCTAAATTAATCCCAGCCAGCTTTGAAATTATTATTTTTTTTTTTTTTTAAGGCAATCAAGAATTTTCTGGTTTAATTGAGCCCCGAGGAAGGGGTGGGCTGGGGTGGGA
This sequence comes from Syrrhaptes paradoxus, assembly GCA_013400615.1. Lineage (NCBI taxonomy): Eukaryota > Metazoa > Chordata > Aves > Pterocliformes > Pteroclidae > Syrrhaptes > Syrrhaptes paradoxus. Next base: position 112,191 of record VZTO01003179.1, on the reverse strand, counting down.
GCAGGGATTACCTTCCCCACCCGCTCACATTGGCTTTAACGTGACTGTGGAGCGAATGTCTCCACAACCCCCTGCCTCGGAAGAGGAAAAATCCCCTAAATGGGGCATTTTTGAGCTGTGGGCTGGGACCGGGTGGGCTCCATCCTGCTGCCATCAGGGTGGCGGCTTGATCAGGGTCCCTGTCACCTCAACTGGTCACTGGTGTCATGCCTGGGGACAGCGTGGTGCCACCAGTGCCCCAGGACAGTGCGGTTCCACCGGTGCCCCAGGACAAGAGTCACTGTCACCCATGGCCAGAGGGGTGGGGACACCGGGGAGGATTTTGACAGATATCGGTTTCTAACTGACGGCATCCATAGGGACTTGTCCATCCCCTGAGCCTCAAGGATGTGCCCTTGGGGGGGTCCCACGTGGCCTTAGCCCTGTACAGGTCCCCCTGGTGCCTGGCTGTGCCGTGGAGCCCATTCCTGCTCTGAAATCTCCGGCATAATCCATCCCTCCTGCTCCCCGCTCCAGCGAGAAACCTTAGAGCCCAGTTCACCTTGGCTTGGGGGCTGACGCAGCGCCAGGCGATAGCTGCAGGGTCTGGAGTAAAAAAAATGAAGGAAAAATCCTGCAAAATGTCCAGCCCAGCTGCGGGATGAGGATGGATGAGCCCTGTGGGGATGGGGGAGGGCTGCAGGCAGGGTGTCTTGTGTCCAGAGTGGGGGGTAAGCCCAGAAAAATGGGGTTTGGTGGGTGCTTGGAGCGGGAAACGAAAGGGCAGGTGCAGGTTAACGCAGCCGCGCTCATGGAAGGATGGATGAAGATGGATGGAGGTTCTTCTTCTCCTGCTCTTCTTAGTCTGGGAGATGTTCAGGGAATGCAGAAATTTTCCAAGGCGCCTGTCTCGCTCAGGGCTTGCTACGATGTTGATGGATGCCACGACGGATAAGGACCCGCTCGTGCAGGAGCAGATCTACAACGCGCTCTGCTACCTGGGGGAATCGGAGCCTGAGGAGATCCTCCACTCCTGCGACGAGTACCTCCGGCAGCACGACAAGGTGGGGGGCTGCTCTGCGCGGGCATGGGGATGTCGGCAGGGTGGGACCCAATTCCCTGGGGATGTCGGCAGCGTGGGACAGATTTCCTTAGGGATATCAGCAGCGTGGGACAGATTTCCTTGGGGATTTCGGCTCTGCCAGCGAGCGAGGGAGAACCTGGGGGGGTTTGGGCTAAAAGAGCTGCCGAAAGGTCTGCTCTGAGGAGCTGGGGTTGTGTGGATGAAGAAATGGCGATAAAATGGATGAGAAACAGCCACCGGTCCCTCGCTGGGGATCTCACAGCTCAGGGACGTGTGGATTTTGCAGCCGCGATGCCTTGCTGAGCTTCTCTTTCCTTTCCCAGCTGGCGTACCCCCACCGGGTGATCATCCTGAGGGCGATGGAGACGGTGGTGAGGAACAACATCTCCCTCTTGGACAAAAGCACGGCCAAGGTCGTTATCTTCCTGGCGTCTAATGAAATGACCAAGTCAAAGGTACGACGTGAAAGCTCCGGCTCCTCCTGTCTCCAGTCTTGGCCAGCACTGGGGTCAGTGCTGGGGGCTGCCCCAGTGGCGGGGGTCACCAGGATGGCTTTTGGGGAAGGGAAGGGCTCAGTACACGCCGTCTTCTGGATGTGGGATGGTGGAGGGAGCAGGGGACTTGCTGTGTTCCTCTGGGGAGAGGTGAGCATGCTTTGGCTGACTTTTTTCCAGCACATAACACAGCGAAATAAAAATGGGATGCTGAGAAGGAGCTGGGCAGGCAGGGGGGAAGGAGCAGAGCCTCGAGGGGCTGCAGGTTCCTGAGGGGAAAAAATCATGTCGGAATCCTGAGCCGGGTGTTCAGCCTGCCCTGTGCAATTCCCCGCGGTGTTCGGAGCGGGGTGGGATGTATAGCGTTCAAACGAAGCTGGAGCAGGCTCCCGGGGACCCACACATCCGCCGTGGCGTCTGTTCCGACACGCTTTCCTCCGTCCGCACCAGGAGGTGATCCGGGACTGGCAGCAAGCTGCCAGTGATGTCCTGGTGGCTGTGGGACAGCGCTTCATCAACAAGGTGATGGAGGAGGCGCTCACCAAGTTCCAGCCGGGGATCCTGCCACACTACTTCATCCTGCAGACCTTCGCCAACCTCTCGGTGTCCAACGGTGAGTGGGAAACCCGCCGTCTCGGTGTGCTGCTGCCGGGCTGTGTTGCTGGTGTGCCGCAAAACAAACTCCTCGGGATCTGACAGCTTGATGCTGCTGAACCACGGAGGTGTTTGTGAAATAACCTGGTGATGGAACGTGCTGGAAAAGCAGCAAACAGCAGCAGGGCAAGGACAAGGACTCGCTTGTGGTGTCCTTTTTTCCCCTTTTTTTCCGAAGAGATGGGGCACGGGAAGAGGAAGGGGGACCAGGCATTGGGAGGAGGTTTGGAAAACCCTGATCTTCGCAGGGAGCTGGTGGGACTCATCTGGGGGTCCCAGGGGAACCCTTGGCTTGTCTCACAGCAGCCTGAGCAGAGCTCCCGATCCTGGGCTGCTCCAGGACCCGTCAGGCTCGCCCAGCGGCTCCGAAACAGGGGGAGTTCTGCAAGGAAAGCCATGGCGGGGCTCATCTCTGCCCTGGGGTGCTGGTACCGGTCTGTGTCCCTCTTCTGTCACTGAAGGGATGCGCAGCTCCGTGTCCGGCCAGGCTGGGGCCGCTGGAGCCCTGGACAGGAGAGAGGACACATGGCACAGACCCGGCAGAGGAGCTGAGTCCTGTGAAAGGACGCTGAAGTTAGAAACCGCGGGGAGCTTGGCTTCATGGCTCAGCCAAGCACTTTAAAATGTTTGCTTTTTAAAAATGAGGGGAATTGGAGCTGCCTGGCCCTCGTCCTTAGAGGATGCTCCTGTCTTCAGCCATCCCAGGAAAACTGAGTTTAAGAGTTATAATCCTAGGGTGGGACTTCTGAACGGCAGCAAGTGGGACGGAGCCGGTAGCTCACTGGCTTTGGGAAATTTGTGAATGTCGGGGGCTCAGAGGAGCAAGATGCTGCTGTACTGGGATGTCCCCACTGCGTGCTGGGGTGTCAGCTCCCACCAGGGCTGTCGGCATCCCTCCTGCGGCAAAATTGAGCTCTGGCAACGAGAGGGTTTCTGGGGTGCCGGTGCGATCCTGCGGGGTCCGTGCGGGGGCTGCTGCGGAGCGGCTCTTGGGGGTTTGCTGCGAGTGATCCTTTCCCGTTTCCTTCCCAGTGTTCGGAATGGTGCCGTTCCTCAACTCCATCCTCGGGACGATGCTGCCCATGCTGGGGATGGCCAAGCAGGACCACATGAAGGCCGTCTTCTGCTACGGTGAGGTTTTTCTGCACCTTTGGAGGCTGCAGTGGTTTTTAGATGTGTTGTGGGGAAATTTTTTCCTTTCCCTGGAAAAGGAGGGATCGTGGGCATGGGCTGGGGAAGGGGCTCAGATGGAGCTTTCCTGGGTGACCGGGAGCAGGGACTGGGCTGGCTCTGGGGACGGATGGAGAGCTGCCAGCTCTGGGACACCAGGATCTGGCAAAAATCCTTCTCAGTCCCCTGTCTGATCGCTGTCGCTCCCATTTCATAGCCCAGGGAGTCCTGGCGCCCTTCGCTTTCTCCTCCAGCAAAGAGCACGCGGATAAGCTGAACGAGGGGAGATTTAGGTGAGATATCCGGGAGAAATTCTTCCCTGTGCGGGTGGTGAGGTGGTGGCACCAGCACAAGCGTTTGCCCTGACAGGAATTCTGCAGAGTCCGGGATGCAGCAGCAGTGCCAGCGCTCAGCCGAGCTGCTTCTGTAATCATCTGGAGCCGGTTTCAGGATGTGACATTGTGGTGGGGCTGGCAGGATGTCACAGGGCTCTGGGGGGGCTGGCAGGATGTCACGGGGCTCCCTCCTCGTGACACCTTCCTCCAGCCGTGAGCTCACCGATGCTGCTGCTCGTGCAGTGGGATTTGGGGCAGAAATACCGGCGCTTATATCACTGACAGCGGCAAAACAGCCTCGGTGATATCCAGCAGAGGATAAATAAATCCATAAAGGATTCCTGGATTCCTTTTTTAATTAGAAAAAAAAAAATCCATCCAGAATCCATAAATAAACTTATGGAAAAGTTGATTTTCCGTAACTGGGCAAAAATAAAAGGTGGTCTGGGGGAGTCAAGGGCTCTGACATGCCTCGGGAGGTGCCGGAGCTCCCGGACGGTGCCGTTGCTCTTATCTTGTGCAGATGCTTCCACCGGAGGCGTGGGAGAGGTGTGGGAATGCCGACGTGGCTCCGTGCGGTGAGGGATGGATGGGACGAGTGGGAGCTGACCTCAGAGCCAGTGGAAGACTGGGCTGAGGGCTGGGGCATGGGCAGATGTCCCTCCCCAGACCCTCCCGAAAGCCTCGGGAGGCTGCAGCGGGGACTTTGTGCTGCCCAGAGGGGACGTCCCGGCTCTGGCAGCTGCCTGTGGAGCTTGGAAGGCATCGCTCGCTGGCACGCTGGATTTCTGGCTCCGTGTGCTTTCTGTATAATATCTTTTTTTGCCAAAGTTCTCAATAACTGTCAGGCAGATGAGGTAACTCTGGTGTCAGCACAACCGTGCGACGTGGGCAGGGCTTTTTGGGGCGGTTTTGCCGTTCTGGGGTGGCTCCGTGCAGAGGGATGGGGCAAGGAGGTGCCAAGGCTACAGGAGAGTTACACGGGGCTTGATCTGGGCTGAATGCGGGGATTTGGAGGCACGATCCTGGTTTTACTGCTCCGGAGGAGTCGGTGAGGTCCTGCTTTCTGAGTTGGGAGCAGTGCTGCTCTGTAGGAAAGAGAATGAGCTTCTCAGGTGCGTCCTCAAACCTTCCTGGCCGGAGTGGCTATTGCCCCCAGGCTCCTGGATACCAGCTTTTTAAAAAACAAAACAAAAACCCCAAAAAAGTAAAGCCAGGCATAGCGTCACCCATCACCCTTGCATCCACCCAGCTTTAAGCCAGGGGAGGGCTCCTGGGTGATGTTTTTGGCTGAACGTGGACGAACTTCTTGCAAAAAAAATTTAGGAGAGTTCAACCTAAACAAGGCTGTTTTGAGTCCAGCCTGGAGCTGGAGCGAAAAGGGGTCTAGGAGGGATCTAAATTTCCCTCCCTGCTCCAGAGAGGTGCTGGGGGGCAGCTGGGGACCCTCCTGCCCCCTCCGAGGTGGGCATTAATGGGAATCCCATCTCTGCCCAAAGAGCAGCCGGACCCTCCCCATGTCAGACCCTTCTCCTGGGGGTCCATCGTCCTTGCCCGCGGGGATGTCCCCTCCCTGCCCTGCCTGCCCCTGTCTGAGCCGCGGGGAGCAGCCTGGGGGGGTTCTGCCCCCCCGTAAGGCCAGCAGAAGCTGGGGAGCGATGGTCGGAGGGAGGGAAGTCCTTGCAATAATTCTTGCGTGCCGCTGGCTGGGTCCCGGTGAAGATCAGGAGGCATGTGATTGAAAGGATCTGGCTTCGCTACGAGGTCGCGGAGTGACTCAGCAGCTCAGAGCTTACCCAGCTGAAAATAAACATCTGCTGGAGGCGAGCAGGGAGCTGAGGCTGTGCAACCGCACTGTGGGGTGGGCAGGGTCCCGGGCTCCTTCCTGGGGACGTCCCTCTCCTCCTCCTCCTCGGACCCGCTTCGTCCTCTGGGTGCGATAACGCGGGTGCACCAAGCTCATGCTTGGCGCAGGGATGCGGAGAGCTGGCGTGCATCATCTCCTGCTTGTTTCCTTCCATCTTCTGCCAAAATTCCACTGCAGGACCCCCCTGCCCAGGGCACCGGGGTGTCGTGGGGGTTTTTTCTTCACCCTGTTCGTGCAGGATGCACTTTGCGAGGTCTCTGTCCCTGGAGCAGCTGAGCAGCTCCTGCTGAGCAATTTTCTGGGTCCCCCTCCGGTGCTTGGTGGCCCGTGGCCATGCCAGCAGCCGGGGCTCTGGACCTGGTGGGTCGGTGGCACAGCACGGGCACAGCAAGCCCCCTTTGTTAAGAAAAGGCTAACAAAGGCCAAGGGAGCCCGAAAACCTTCTGTGTGTTCAGAGATTAAGGAAGGGAGGGACAGCGGGGTCTGTGCACGTGTGTCCTGGTGCCTGGGGGTCCCGGGGACAGGGCAGGAACCCGGTGAGGTTTGTGCTGAGCGTCCAGAGCAGCATCCCATCCAGGAGCTCCTGAAGCCAGGACCCTTTTCTTGGTGTGCTCCACTGTCGGATAACTCCCAAAATAAATCCAGGGGGGTGCCTGCAGCCCCTGGGGGCTGTCAGCTGCGTTGGGTGATCCCTCAGCTGCTCCAGGAACTCGGCAAAGCCTCAGGGAACCCCATGAAGCCGTGGCAAAGGCTTCCTCGGGGTTGGGGGGGGCTGGAAGATGGGTGTCCCCTGCGGTCCTCAATCTCTGAGCCTTTACACAACCATGCTCTCATCACCGGTCCAGTTCGCAAGAGGAAAAACAATGTTTGCTGGCACACGGCGCTTGCTGGCCCAGAGAGCGGAGGAACTCGCCGAGGTGCCGTGCTGGGGCTTGTCCGTGCCTGGGAGCTGGAATTCTTGGCGGCTGTAGCTGCTAACGAAGGCGTAGAAGTAACCTATGGGGCAAATTGCGGCTCCCCGTGTTGGGTTTCTGGAGGTGGTGATATCAGCATGAAGCGGCTTGTGTCTCTGGCATCCTGCCTGCCAGCATCCCTCGGAGCCAGGACACCTCCGGGAAGTCTCTCGGGAGAATTTCGGTGCATCTGCTCTCCCTTGAGATGCTGCCCAGCACGACAGCACGTCGACCATCTGCTTTCTGGAGAGGTTAAAACAAACACTGTCGTGTACGCGTGGAAAAAAACCTAACTATGAGATCTGTCTCGTAGCTCTGCAGCACTTCAGTGAGAGTATCCAGGAGTATTTGGCAAATTTGGACAAGGCACCAGACCCCACGGTCAGGAAGGACACCTTCTCCAACGAGATCTTCAGCGCCTACGAAGTGCTCTTCAACAGCTGGCTGCAGCACCGGGAAGCCAAGGTGGGGACGTGTGGGGACAGTGGGACCTCCCTGGGGGTGCTGGGGGGCTGTTAATCTGCTGGCTGCCTTGTGGTGTCCCAGCTCTGCCCTTTCTTAAGGACTTGTCCCCCAGAAGAGGGAGCCCCCGGCCCTGATTTAGGGGATGGAAAAGCTGGATGCTTTTTCCTTGCGCCCTGCAGCTCTGCTGGGGTCCCTCTGTCCTCGTGCATGGCTGTAACGTGCGCAGGGGGGTTGCTTGCTCCCCTTTGTGGGAGAGCAGAGCAGGGGGTGCTTCTGCAGCTCTTGGGGGATGGTCTGGGCATGTGCCACGGCTGGGTATTGTCCTCTGCAGGTGTTGGTGATGTTTTTAGGTGTCCCCCTTCTCTGCTGAGCACCCTTTGCACTTCAGCTGGGAAAATGGGGAGAAATGCTGTCCCTGCTGCTGCTCGGAGGCTTCTGGAAGCTCCTGGAGCAGCTCTGTCACCGCAGAGTGATGCCACAGCAGGTCCAGGGCCAGGGCCACATTATTGATGCACAATTTCTCCCTGCAGCTGAGACTGGCCGTGGTGGAGGCTCTGGGACCCATGAGTTACCTGATGCCAGGTGAAAAGCTGGAGGAGCAGCTCCCCAAGCTGATTCCAGGCATCCTCGCCCTCTACAAGAAGCACACGGAGGCTTTCTACATATCCAAGGTGAGCTGCTCCAAGTGCTGGGGTTGCTGGCCAAGGACCCGTCCCCAACCCTGGGGTGTACCGTGGGTACCCCTGCCCGCTGGCCACGGGTCGGGATGTGGTTTGGCAGCGCAGGAGGGATGCCAGGCAGCAGCTCTGCCCATCCTGGAGAGCAGCCTGTGGTCAGTAAAGTGGTTTTAGTCCTTACCAATGGTCTCACGCAGCTGGGCTGGGCTGTGACTGCCTTTTCCATGGGAAATTCCCTCTCCCTGCATCATGATCCCTCTTGGTACTGAGCCCAAGGCTCGGGTGTTTTTTCCCAGTGAGCTGGGAGGATGGAGCGGGCTCCAGCCCATCTCCGCTGCCGTCTCCTGGCACGGTGCCGAGCACCTTGTTCTTGGGATTGTGGGATGCGGAGTGCCTTGTTCTTGGGATTGTGGGATCTTTGTGATCGCTGCTCTCACCTGCAGTCCCTCCCCTTGGGCTGGCATTGCACGGGGGGGTTCTCCATCCTCCTCTGGAACCCAAATATTTTCCTGCTGCTGACTGCAGTCCGGTCTCTTGCTGAGCAGAGCCTCTGCCAGATCCTGGAAGCTTCCGTCGACATCGGCAGCCGCAGCCTCGACACACAGCTGGACCCTCTCCTGGGCACCCTGCACCCCCAGGTAGGGGCTGGGCAGCGAGCAACTGCCCTCGGGGACGTTGGGCTGGGGACAGGGCTTCTTGGGGGATGGCATGGCATGAGCTCAGGCTGCAGGGCTCCAGGCTTCCCCTGGCTCAGCCTGTGCAGCCCGCTCGGGGTGTCTGTCCCCCGGTTGTGCCCCTTGGAGGCTCTCGGCTTCTCTGCTGCTCGCCGGTGGCGTTGCTGGCTCTTGGCTCCAGTCGGTGATGTACTGAAGGAGTTGCACACACAGGTGAGTTGTCTCAAGGGAGAGCAGCTCTGGCTGCACAGCTCTGCAGCAGATTGAGAAAAAATGCCTCAGAACCAATGCACCTCTTAAAAAATTTGCTTTTTGAGCATGAGCGAGGGCATCAGCTCACCATGGAGTAGCGACGGTGCCGGAGCCCTTCTCCAGGTGCTGAGCCCAGGCTGCTCTTTGGCTGCAGGGGTGCAAGGTCTGCAGTGTTGCTGAACTCTTAAAGTCTTGCTCCCAGGGCTCAAAACAGGTCTGG
>VZTO01003179.1:81962-103360 GCA_013400615.1 Syrrhaptes paradoxus | reverse complement strand
TTTTTTTTTTTTTTTTTTTTAAACACTGAACTGACTCAGAGTCTTGGGAGAGTCCAGCAGAGAGACTGCCCTTTAAAATACGCTTTTACCCAAGCGATGCATAACCAAACGAAATAACAGTGCTGTTTGTAGGAGCTGCTTCTTGAAGATGGATTTCCGCGGGCAAAAGCTGCTTGTGGCTCGGGGCTGCGGAACGTGGCTGGCCTCACGCAGCAGCTCTGGCTCGGTTGCAGACCAAAGTGTCTTTTTGGCAGCCCAGCATATACAGATGCCGGTTGTTCTTGCTGCAGCGTTTGTGTAAATGGAATTAAGAACCTGAATTATTTTAATAGGACCCAGAAGACTCGACTTGTTTTGAAGAGGTTCCCGAGGAGGTGGCCAGTGGTCCCGGGTGGGTGTTGGGGGATGTTTAAACAATGGAGGGAACCCACAGCATCCCTGACCGCAGCTTTTATTTTTTCTCCAACAGATTTGTGCTCCTGCAGATCCCTCTGTTCCCCTGACGGTTAAAAATCACACTGAGGTTCTGCGATGCTTCACTGTTCTGGGTAAGGATGACTGGTGCTGCACCGGGGCTGTTTTTTTCCCTGCCACTGGGGTTTTTCCCAGCGTTCCGTGGTCCTCTCCGAGGATTTGTGCCTGGGGACCGGAGGGGTTTGTTCCCTTTGGTCTGAGCTGGGCTCCAGGGATGAAATCTCTCGGCCATGTGGGGGGATGGAGGGAGGGCAGGGTGGGGGTTCTGTCCTGGCTTGCAGAAGGCAGGAGCTTTGGGTGTCCCAAAAAGCTGCATCCAGGGAGAGCATCTCTCTCCAGAGCTCTTGGAGGAAGACTCCGCTCCTCGGGAGCTTGAGGCTGGCTCAGGACCTTCCCAGAAGGCGCCTGGTTCGGTTTCAAAAGTTTCCTCGGAGCCTTTTGAGCTGTGCCAACCTGCCAAGACCTCTCCTGGAGCCAGGTTCTGCAGAGAGCCATGCCTGCGGTCAGGGGCAGGGGATGTGGTTTGATTTTGGGGTTCCCCTGCTCCTCTGTGCTCCTCGCTGCTGTACCTCGTGTACGGCTGATGCAGGTATTCCGGGGTACAGTCGAACATTCAGAGCATGGTGAGACTGAGACGTGGGCTGACCTACAGCCCCGTGCTGGAGCCTTGCCTCCCCTGGTTCTGCCCCTCCTCACCAAATGGCCGTGGCATGGGCAGAATCGCGTGCAATTGCCAGAAAAAGAGCAGTGGTGTGACAAACTGCTGCTGATGTCCCTTCCTTGCCAGCGCTGGCGATGGCAAACCTGCAGCTGAGCATCCAAAGGAGCCTCGGAGCAGCCCATCCTCTTCCCAAACCCGCCTCGCGAATGCCCACGAGTGTTGCTCTAATTTCAGCATCCACAGGCTGCTTTTATTTTTAACAATCCAAATGTTTTGACAGACGGGGCAGCATTTGTTGGAAGGTGTCTATTAAACTCCTTCAGCTCCTGAGAGAGCACAGGAAACGTGCTGAAAGCACTGGAGAAAAGCTCCGGTTGGGATGCGAAGAGCAGGATGGGGCAGTTAGCCTGGCTTTTGTGGGGGGCACAACACCCAGCTGCTTCCCCGGGGAGCAGGATGGATGCCGAGGGGATGCTGTGCCTGCATTCCCCATCTTTCAGCTGCGTGCCATCCCCGGGGTGACATGCGTGGCTGTGATGGTTGGTTTGGTCCCTGCAGCTTGCTCCTTCCCTGACCGTGTGCTGGCCTTCCTCCTGCCCAAGCTGGAGAGCAGCAATGAGAGGACGCGCGTGGGGACGCTCCTCATCATGCGGCAGATCATCAACAGCGCCCGTGAGTACTGGGGGGGCTGCCCCACGGGTCTGTTCCTCCCGTGGGTCCCTTTCCACGAGTCCCTTCGTTCCCCAGCGGGGACCTGGGATGAGCGGGATGAAAAGATGAGCCCATCCTTGGCTGTGGGGACAGGGGAGAAGGAAACCAGTCTGGTAGCCCAACCAGTGGGGAAGGGGACAAGGGACAAAGCCCTCGCTGTTGGGGGTGGGGATGTTGGGGATCAGCAGCTCTGGAGCATCACCGAGCTTCAGAATTGTTTCAACACTCTCCCAGGTGTTGGGTGCCAAGATCATCAAACCACAGAATAGTCTGTGTGGGAAGGGACCTTAAAGCCCATCAAGTGCCTCCCCCTGCCATGGGCAGGGACACCTCCCACTAGCCCAGGTTGCCCAAAGCCTCATCCAGCCTGGCCTTGAACCCCTCCAGGGATGGGGCATCCACAGCTTCTCACAGTCCATCCTCTTTTTTTTCCAGCCTCTCAAATGGAGGTTAAAAAGCCCTTTATTCTTTCATCGATGAAACTTGCTCTGCAGGACAGCAACAATAAGGTAAACCGAGCTTCTGCTCTCCCACGGGGTATTTCAGGGGGTTTATTTCTGGGGCCCTGCACAGCCGTGCCCCCCATCTCTCCTCCACCACCTCCTCCTCTTCCTCATCTCTCTCCAGGTTGGGGTTTTGGCCGTTCTCCCAGTAACGCGGGAGCATGCAGAGGCTTATTTTCCATCTGTGCCCTGTGCAAAGAGCGCAACTGGGTGTCGGCAGCCGTTCCTGCCGCTGCTGGGAGCACTGGGCTGCCAGTGACTCAGCTCACGCTGTCACAGGGCAAAACACAAACTTGGTTTTGCCAGAAGTAACCGCGTGCGGCGGGTGGGTTTCTGTCCTGTCCCCTCTGGACGTGAGCAGCAGGCAGCTGTCCCCCATCCTGTGCCCAGCAGCTGCTGGTGGAGCCTAAGCCCACGGATGGGACCTGTCATTCTGCTCCCGCTGTCGAGGAGGAGGCGGTGAAGGGCAGCTGTGCAGAGGACCCCGCACTGACGCTGTGCTCTGCCCGCGCAGGTGAAGCGTGCCATGGTGCAGGTGATCAGTGCCATGGCCCACCACGGCTACCTGGAGCAGCCCGGCGGGGAGGCGATGCTGGAGTTCCTCGTGCGCCAGTGTGCCCTGCCCTCGGACGCGGTAAGCCCGTCCCGGTGGGATAAAACCCCACAGAGCTCTCACATCCAGCCTCTGGCCACTGCTGGCCCTTGGCGTGGGTCACTTCACTTCGCCTGCAGCCTCTCGACCTCCAGCCCTNCGCAGAGCTCTCACATCCAGCCTCTGGCCGCTGCTGGCCCTCGGCGTGGGTCACTTCAATTTGCCTGCAGCCTCTTGACCCCCAGCCCCCCCCAGGACAGCCCTTGCTCAAGGACAAAAGTATCCAGGCCACCCTGGACCCTTGGGATGTCCCCCTTGCTGTCCCCACCACCCCAGCCCTTGCACAGCAGCGCTGCAGTTTCCTCCCCGTCTTTTCCCCCGATGATGTGTTGTGGTTCCTGCCTCTGGAGTAAGGAGGAATCAAGGGAAAACCTCCGGAGCACGAGAGATGCTGCTGAGGTGGCCATCCCTTCATCTCCCTGCATCCAAAGGATGCTGGTGAGGACGTGGAGGCTGCACTGGCAGGACCCCCACCTCACGATGGCTCCGTGCCCCCCAAGGAGCCAGGGTGGGGTCCTCTTGGTGGGGGCAGCTCCCTGACGTGGGGGCTTGGCTGCAGAGACATGGGCACCACCAGAACCACCCCATGTCTCATCCTGTTCCCCCCCAAAGAGGAGCAGGGGCGATGGTTTGGGCTGCGGGAGCTCTGAGCTCCGTGCTGCAGATGCACCACGAGCTGGAGGTTTTTGGGTTGTTTTCCTTCCTTCTCACGTGCCGTCTCAAAGTGCGATTCCTGGTGGAATCTCCCAAAATCCCTGGGCTGCGTCTGTGCTGAGCTGCGCTTTCCCTCCTCTTCCAGCAACCCAAAAAGCAGCTGCCGGATGCTGATGACCTCACTAGTGACAGCGTCAGGAACATCAGCGTCAACACGCTCTTTCTGCTCAGCACCACCGTCGACAGGATGAACAACGTGAGTCTGTGCCATTGGCTCTGCCTCCGGGGTGGTTGGTGCTGGCCCCAGAGCCACTGGCCGTGTTCCGGGGGTCCCACAAAGCCCCTGTGACATGCAGGACGCCCCATCTGCGAGGCAGGAAGGGTTGTCACCACTCCCACCCCTCGTAGGAGCTATTTCCAGCATCCCCTCCCCTCCGAGAGCAGGGCAGAGGTTTGGGGTTGGGGAGGAGACCCCTGTGTGCCCTCCCCATGAGCTTCTCCAAGGCTGGAGCAAGGCAGTGGTGCTGGAAATCTCAGCGCAGGACAGACATGGAGCTGTTGGAGCGGGGCCAGAGGAGGCCACAGAGATGGTGCGAGGCTGGAGCAGCTCCCGTGCGAGGACAGGCTGAGAGAGTTGGGGGTGTGCAGCCGGGAGAAGAGAAGGCTCCAGGGAGACCTTCTGGCAGAACTTCTGGGGGGCAGAACTGCAGAAAAGATGGGGAGACCCTGGCCCAGGTTGCCCAGAGCAGCTGTGGATGCCCCATCCCTGGAGGGGTTCAAGGCCAGGCTGGATGAGGCTTTGGGCAACCTGGGCTAGTGGGAGGTGTCCCTGCCCATGGCAGGGGGTGGCACTGGATGGGCTTTAAAGGTCCCTTCCCACCCAAACCCTTCTGTGATGGGATGAAAGGGAACTCCCTGGGGCTGGAGCTTTGGTGCTGCTGGAGTAGAGCACAGGCAGCGAAAACCTCGCCTTCCTGAACAAGAGCACAAGAGTGCCACCCTCCCCTTCTCCCGGCAGGTCCTGTGGCCGTACCTCCTGGAGTTTGTCACCCCCATACACTTCACCAACGCCCTCGCTCCACTCTGCAAGAGCCTCGTGTACTTGGCCATGAAGAAGCAGGAGGAGGGAGAAAACGCGTCCCTGATCCGTTACGATCTGAACGGTCAGTACCAGCCCCCCGGCAGACGCTGGGCTGCGCCGAACCTGGGACTTGCCAGCAAGCCGGGCAGGCACTGGGAGATGCCATCTGATGCTTTTTTCCCTTTTTCCCTGTTTTTAGCAAACCTTCCTTCGCCCTACGCTCTAACGACAAGACTGCTGGTAAGTGGTCTGGAGGCAGAGCTCTCCTTTTCTCCGGTTCCCAGCACATCCCAAAAAACCGCCCTCCCTCCCCTGTCCCAGATGGATGAAGAGTAGCCTGCGCTAACCCTGCGCCGGCAAACGGGCGGGGGGAATGCCCCGTTTCACCTCCCTGCTCCGCGCAGAGGTGCCCAAATCCATCACCGCCATGCCCTTCTCGAGGGGGATGCAGCCCTGTCCCCTCTGCACGCAGGAGCAGCTCCGCGCGCTTCGGGAGAGCTCGGACTCCCTCTCGGATACCCTGAGCCACAGAAGCGGGGTGTGCTGCAGTGCAGACCCCCAGCTGCAATTACAGGGATTTGCAAACCTCAGCCCGGGGATTTGCTCCCCTTTTTTGCCCTGGGATGAATCCAGGGTATGGAGATGTTCCCTCCTGAGATCATTTTTGTAGAAAAAAGAGAAGTTTCTTTGATGTGTAGCAATCAGTTGCTTCCCAGTATCATATTCTGCTCTTTTGTCTCATATTTTCTGCCTCACAACCTGGAAATTCTGGCTTTTCTCGGCACTAACACCCTTTTTTCCCTCCCCACCCTCCCAGGTGGTGTCATCGCAGCCGTACACAGGCGACTGCCGGGGCACGGCCGCCCTGCGCCTGCTCCACGTCTTGCGTTGCAGCGTCCACCCTGCGCTCGACCAGCTCTGGAGCAAGCGCGTCCCGCTCTTGGTGGAGCACGTAGAAGGTAGGAAGGGGCTTCTGCTGCGGAGAAACACTGCTGGAGTCACCTTCTCCAAACTGTGTGCCCGTAGACTTGGGGGTGTCCAAGAAAAGGGAGGGGGTCCTGCCCACTGCCTGATGAGCATCGGTACATTGAAACTGTTTCCTATTTTAATAAGGACTTTTATACTTTAATAAGAACTTAAAACACCATTTACTATTTTAATAAGGACTTTAATGTTTTAATAAGGACTTAAAATGCCATTTACTATTTTAATAAGGATTTTTATCACCCTGGTGCCACTAATTCCTCCCAGGAGTGCCTCTGTCTGGGACACACGGCATTTTGGAGAGGGGTCTGCCCCTGCCACGGTGAGAAACCAGCGTAAAAAAAATGTGCTTTCTCCTAGAGAACACGGAGAAGTCGCTGTGCCAGAAGGAATGGGAAGAGAAGCTGCTGCTGGTGAGGGTCCCTGTGCCGGGGAGGCAGCGGGGTGGTGGGAGGGTGGGTGGGAACTGGCCTGGTTCCCCCTAGGCTGGGCTGGGCATGCAGGAGGGGGATCAGAGGCAGAGATGGACCCTCGCCTGCCCCGACCGCGGTGGCAGAGACAGTCACTCGGTGTCACGCTGCAGGAGCGGAGATGCAGGTCAGCGTAGAGTGCAACATGTAGTTCTTGCAGGAAAAATTAAAAATGAGCTTTCAGGGTTGCTGGTGGGTCCCAGGAGTGGCTCCCTGCTTAATTGGAGAGCCTTAAAATAGGGCATGGAGAAGAAATTAAAACTGGGCAGGGCTCCTCCTGCTCCTCGGATGGTGACCCAAGGAAAAGGGCACGTTTCGGGTGTGGGGGAATGGCAGGATTTATTTTATTTATTACTCTCGCCCTCCTGGCTGCGGCTCTCTGCTTGGCCAGGAGCGGGTTGGTGAGGATGCTGACGGCTCTTCCTCCTGCAGTTCCTTCGGGAGACGCTGGCGGCCGTTTCCGACAACGCCTGGGTTTGCCATTTTGCCGCGGAGATGTGCAAACAGCTCAACAGCTACAACAGCTTCCCAGTGGAGAAGGTGATGGATTCGGGGGGGTTGGGGGACTGGCAGCACCCCTCCTTCTGTGCTGTGTTTGGAGGAGCAGGGCTGGTCCAGCCCAGGATGCTTTTGGAGAGCATCATTCTGTCGACAGCTCAGCGCTGGGGAAGGGGTGTTAGGAGGGAAGAAAAAATAGCAGGAGGTTTTGAGGGGGCTGAGCAGGCTTGGAAAGGAAATACCGGTCAGTCTGCAGCTGAATCGCTGCTCGAGAGGTCCCGGCCAGGCTCTGCCGGTGCTGCTAAATGGGTCTGGGATGAAGCAGAGCAAGCTGAACCAGGCAAAGAGCTCCCTGGTGCCAAAGGGAAGGAACCAAACGACCCCGTTTCCGACGCTACCAGTGCCTGGAGTTGTCACCTCCAGGCTGGTGAGGACAGAGGACAGGGGAGATCTTGCTGTGGGGGTGCGGGAGGGATGAGGTTTCCCGTCTGCAGGAGTGGAGATAGTGGGAGCAGTCGGAGCTGAGCCCGGCTTGGCTGGTCACGTAGGCATCACCAGAAAATCTGTCTTGGTGCTCTCTTTGTCACCATGACATTGTTTCATTTTGGGCAGGAACAAGGGTTTCTTATCCCTGTTTCCCGGCTCTTCCTCGGACTGGTGGGACTTCCATCCCAGTGCTCCCAGTTTCCCTGTGGCTTATGGCCAGGCTCTGTCCCACCCCTTTGCTCCAAGGCGTGCAGCTCCAGGAGGGAGGAATCTGCGTGGGACTGAGCTCCGTCTGCCTCCGAGGGCTCCCCAGGGTGTCACGGGGTGGTGACGTTCCTCTTGCTCTTCCAGAATTTCCTGTATAAATGCATCGGGACGACGCTTGGGGCGTGCGCCAGCAAAGACCTCGTGCAGAAGCAGCTGCAGGAGCTCCTGGAAACAGCCAGATACCACGAGGAGACGGAACGGGAGGTGAGGAGTGTGCCAGACATTCCAAGGGTCATCCCCATGGACTGGGAGAACATGTCCTGTCCCCAGCAGCCAGCCTGACTGCGTGTGTGACAGCCCAGTGAGCCTCTCCCTGTCACCAGGAGGGGTTATTTTTTGGCTCCTGCTTCATCCTCGGGCTGGGGCTCATGCAGCCCTACAAGTTTGGGGAGTTAAGCCAGAGCCACAGGGAAAAAAAACCAGTTTTCTCCTGGCTTTGCTGACTGTCCTGGCGTGCCATGGGGTCAGATGGGCTCAGAGCTGAATCCCAAAGGGTTCCCACCTTCTGCAGCTCTGCTGTGAGCTCTCACCCCCTCAGACCCTCCTGGTTTGCCCATTCCCTGTGGCAGGGAGGGGACACGGCTCTGTCCCATCATCTGGGCTGCAGCAGGATGGGTTGGTGACATCTCTGTCACCTGTTCCCCCTCATCCTGTCCTTCCACCCCTCCCCATCTCTCCTGTAGCTCCCTTTCAGCCCTGGAAGGTGCTTGAAGGTCTCCCTGGAGCCTTCTTCAGGCTGCACAGCCCCCGTTCTCACCTGCTTGTGGATGCTTTGCAGCAGTTTCTTCACCACCAGCTTTAGATGCTCCTTTGCTACCCCAAAGCTGAGCTTAGGGTTAGAATCCTGGAATGGGTAGAGTTGCTTCTTTTGATGCAGCCCAGGACACGGGTGGTTTCTGGGCTGCCAGCACACGTGGCCAGGTCATGTGCAGCTTCTCATCCCCCAACACCCCCAAGTCCTTCTCCTCAGGGCTGCTCTCCATCCATTCCCCTCCCAGCTTGTGTCTGTGCTGGGGTTGCCCTGATCCATGTGCAGGATCTTGTTGAACTCCATGAGGTTTGCACGGCCCCACCTCTCCAGCCTGTCCAGG
Organism: Syrrhaptes paradoxus; assembly: GCA_013400615.1. Classification (NCBI taxonomy): domain Eukaryota; kingdom Metazoa; phylum Chordata; class Aves; order Pterocliformes; family Pteroclidae; genus Syrrhaptes; species Syrrhaptes paradoxus. The sequence continues at coordinate 94,828 of VZTO01003179.1, read as the reverse complement.
TCCCTCTGGATGGCATCCCTTCCCTCCAGCGTGTCACCTCACCATACAGCTTGGTGTCATTGGCAAACTTGCTGAGGGTGCACTCCATCCCCCTGTCCATGTCACTGACAAAGATGTTCAATAGCATCAGTCCCAGTACTGACCCCCGAGGAACACCAGTTGTCACCGGTCTCCACTTGTCCATCGAGCCGTTGACACAACTCTTTGGGTGCCACCATCCAGTCAGTTCCTTGTCCACCAAGTGGTCCTTCTGCCAAATCCATGTCCCTCCAGCTCAGAGACAAGGATGTCATGCGGGACAGTGTCAAAGGCTTTGCACAAGTCCAGGCAGTCGATGTCAGTTGCCCTTCCCTTGTCCACCAGCACTGTGGCCCTGCAGTAGGCGGCCACCAAGTTTGTCAGGCGTGCTCTCCCTGCTGGAAGCAGGTTGAGCTCATCCTGCCCAGACTGGTGCTCCAGCTTCCCTTTGATCCGTGCTGCTCTGCGCGGCTCCTTCGCCCTACCGCTGAGCTCTGCCCCCGTTTAAGTGCAGAGCAAACACCAGCTAATGGGCCCTGGCTTTGCTCCAGCTTACGCAACTCTTGAATAAACTGTTGATGGAGTTTCAGCCCGGCTTGCGAGACCTCCTGGAGGCAGAGCGGCGAGGCAGGACCTGCGAAGCCTGCTTTTTGCTCCTGCTTCCAGCCTCAGCGCTCGTCCCAGCTCCCGTCTCCCGCTGAGCGGCTGCCGTCTGGCCGCCGCGGAGCACGTGCCGTGTCCGTCCTGCCCTGTGGCTCCTCTGGAGCTGTGTCACCCACACAAGGACAGTGTCATTGTGCACTGTGTCCCCAGAGGCAAGTCCTAGCCCAGGGGAGCGCTGGCTGCCAGGACTGGTCCCAGCTGGGCACGGCTCAGGTGCTGGGAGTTAAACCCATAAACAGCCTGGGTTTAAGTGTCAGCTGGGGCTGGTGAATTAATCGCTTTCTGCTAATGGGTTTTTTCTCTTGCTTCCTCCAGGGACTCGCTTCCTGCTTTGGGATATGTGCAATAAATCACCTGGAGGAAACCCTGGCCAAGCTGGAGGATTTTGTCAGGTCTGATGTCTTCAAGAAATCCGTGGGACTGTTCAACATCTTCAAGGTAAGAGCCAAAGGGCCCCTGTGGTGACACCGCCGGCAGCAAAAACATCACGCAGCTGCCTTCAGACACGGTGTGTGCTGGAGCAATCCTCGGGAAAAGGGTTGATTTCCTGCCTTGGCGTGTTTGGCTGCGGCTGGGATACCCTCAGCGTCTCTGGAGAGCTGCTCGTGGCATCGGAGCAGCTTGGCATTAGCTCCTCACTCTCAGCTCCCACAGACTCCCGTCCTGGTGAAGCTCCTGGCTGGGTGGGCTCGAGGAAGCTGTAATTTGGCTTCTGCGATGGTGGGGGGACCCCAACATGGTGTGCAGCATGGTTTGGCTGTCACCCATGTTGGCTTGGGACAGCGGTCCCCAAGCAGCTCTTGCAGCCGTGCCCCAGGAGCTGGGGGTGTTTCATGCCCCGAGCCCTGGCACCAAAAACCTTTCCTCAAATTTCCTGCCCCTGTTTTAATTCACAGACTTTAAAACTGAGCGTTTGAGGGACAGGACGCTGTGTGGGCACAGATGGGACCTTGTCCCACGACAGAACGGTGCCCAGAGCTCGGGAGCTGGGCTGGAAGCCCTGGTGCAGCCAGGGAGCCCTTGTCCCTGCCCTCCCGCCGGTGTGGGTTTCATTTTAGCCTGGTTAACGGGGCCAGGCTGGGGCTGGCGTGTTTCCCCGCTGGGCTCTAACGGGAAGCACTCAATGGCAAACCCTTGGACGGGGACGTGCTGTTAGCTCAACTCCGGCTCGGACGCCTGATGCTCCGTGAGGGCTCTGGAGGTGGCTGCCACCCCTGAAAGAATGGGAAGCAAAGGTCCGAAACCTGCTTAGGGGAGTCTTGGCTCCCCACCCGTTCCCCCCATTAACGTTCTCATCTACAGGACCGTAGTGACAACGAAGTGGAGAAAATCAAGAGCACCCTCATCCTGTGCTACGGCTACGTGGCTGCGTACGCGCCCAAGGAGCTGGTGCTGGCCAGGATCGAAGCCGACATCCTGAAGAATATTTTCCAGTATTTTAACACTAAGGTAAGCTGCTGGGACACCCCGTCTTCCCCGGGGAAGGAGAGCTAGTGCAGCCGGGCTGTCCTGGATGCTCTGGGACCCACGGGCAACCCCCGGGAGGTCGGTCGCTGGGAGGAGGTCGGCTCAGTCGTGCATTGCTAACGTGTTTTGTTTTTTCACTCGTTCAGGTTCTGGGAATAAAGGTAGAAACCAAGGTACAGTGTGAGGCGTTCAATCTGAGCTGCTCTCTGCTCTTTCCTGCTCTCTCTCTGCCTCTTGCTCTGGGTTTTCCCCTCTCGAGCAGCCCCGTGCCGTGCTCACGGCAGCCCTGCTCTGCCCATGGCGATGGGGAGAGCCGCGGGAGCTGCTGCTCCTCGCCCCAAGCCTTCCAGCCCCATCCTCTGTGCTGGAACCGCTGACAAACTGACAAAACTCACAGCAAAGGGGGAAAGAGACAAATGCCTTTCTGGCAGGACGGGAGCTGTAGGTGAGCCTGGGGCTCGGGTGGGCACCCCGTGCCTTTCCTGGGAGCTCTGCGTGCCCAGAGCTGTCCCCAGGGGGGAGTGAGCCCCTCTGGGTTTGCCCTCATGGCACAACGAGCTGTCCCTGTCACAGGAGGCGAGGGCTGGGGTTCCCTCCCCAGCGCCGCTCTGGGGTTCAGGGCTCTGGTTCGGTATGTGGAGAGGGGTCATGCAGCCCCCCCGGGCTCCCCCCCTTTTTCTGGGGGGCTCTGGGGACTCCAGAGCAGGAGCTGCAGCCCACTGCTCTGCTCCAATCCACTCAACTCATTTTCCTGCTTCCCCCTGGAAGAATCCTTCAAAGGGCAGATATTCAAACCCAGATTACTGTCCTGGGGGGGCGAGGGGGGGCTGTATTTTTCTATTTCTCTGTTTTTCAAAAGCTGAGTGAGAAAAATGGCTTTTGTCAAGTGAAACTGTCAGGCCAAGGACTCCTTTCTCCGGGCTCCACTAATGCATTTTCCTTCTGGGCTCCCGCTGGCACTAACGGCTTCTGCAGAGCTTCTCTGGTCCCCAAGCTGGGGACTTTGTCACTACCACCCTCCCTGGGTCCCTGGGCTCACGGGGGGGTGAGGGGAGTGCTTTTAATGGGGGTGCCTCCTCTCCACCCCTGTCCTAGACCCTGATCTGTGATGGAGGAATTGCTCCGGCCAATTTCTGGAGTTGCTTTGAGCATCCCGAGAGAGGAGGGAGATGCTGGAGGACTGTCCCCTTGTCCCCTCCCCACGTGGCTCCTGGTGTCCAGCTGGTCTGTGACACTGGGGTGGCTGGCTGGGACAAGGTGTCCTCTGCTCCCCTGTCACCAGAGAGCCTGTAAGGAGGATAAAGCAGAGAGCTGAGCCCACACGCTGCTGACGGCGCCGGCCGAGCAGTTGCGTTCCCTGGTTTTCTCTCGGGGACACTGGCGCTGGGTGGGGTGATGAGGGACAGTGCGGTGACCCCGATCCTCACTTCTCACCCTGGGTTCTGCTCTCAGGACCTGACCCTGAAGCTGTGCCTCATCCGCAGCATCTGCATGATCAGCCAAGCCGTCTACAACGGCGGCAAGTGCAGTGACTTCATCTTCTCCCGCAAAGCCGAGCTGGTGTCACAGATGGTGGTAAGAGTGAGCCCCGGAGGGTGACGTGGGGCCGGCCTGGGGGACACTGCAGGGGGTCCCAACCCGTGTAAAGCACGGGGGCAGCTCCTCCATCCCTGGGGCTGTGCCCTGGGTGCCTCGTGGGAAGTGTGGGTGGGGGTTTGCCCCACTGAGCCCCATCCGCACGTCTGCCGGGCTCTTCTGGGACTGAGGGCTGACCCCCACCGACCTGCAGCCCTGGGCTTTGCCTGCCCCACGTGCCAGCTACACATGCGCTGTCAAGCGATGCTCCTGCATCCCCGTGGCCCTGTTGCCCAAGGTGCGAGGGTCATTGTGGAGCATTTTGGGGGGTCAGGGCACTGCGGTGTGGCTCCCAGCTTGCTGGGCTTCAAGGCAGCCATCCCCCCAGAGCTCAGTGCGTCCCCGGAGTGGATGTCACCATAACTGTCACCGTGTTCTGCCTTATAGGAGTTCATCAAAGCAGAACCACCGGAGGCGATGCGGACGACAGTTCGGCAGCGAGCGATGATCACCTGCACTTACCTGGTGTATCCTTCCTCTGTGCCTGTCCCGGCGGGAACGCCGCTCGCAGGGCAGCCCCCCCGCAGCCCCCCGCTCCATGGTTCACCCCACAGGTCTGACGGCAGAGCTGAGGCTCTTTCCATCCATGGGCACGTTAATCGAGCTGTGCCAGCCATGGTGACATGGGACAGGCTGGTTGTCACTGCTGCCAGCCTCCTGCAACGCCCTTGGGCTCAGTTTTGCACCACTGCCAGCCTCCCCCAGCGCCCTGGGGCTTGGTTCTCGCTGGACTCTGCGGTAAATGTTCTTTGTACAAAGCAGAGCCGAGGGCACTGCACTCTGGATGATGCCAAGATGACTTTTGAGCTCCGGTTAAAAATACTCAGCGTGTCCCAGCCCTGACACAGATACTGGGAACACTCTGCCTGCTTCCCGTGAAACCCAGTGCTGCTTAGGAGGGAGCCAAGCCAGCAGGAAAGCAGGTGAAAACCCTTGTTCCCTGCTTCCCCCGGTGAAAGGCTCTCCCGCAGCGCTCGATGCGTCTGTGTCACTTCCTTAACCTGGGCTCAGCGTCCTGGAGCCCCACCTGAGCGACCCCGACCGGACAGAGCTGATGGATACCTGCCTCGCCAGCGTGCTCGCCCTTCCGCCGCCGGAACCGGCCAAGGAGAGGGATGAGAACGGAGGCGACGCCTTGCACAGGGAGGTGAGGGCAGGCACTGCTCGGATCCTTGCCTGGCGTGAGCACAGAGCCGTCACAGAGCTAACATCACACCCCGGCTTTGTTCCGCGGTGCTGGCCGCTGCGGGATGCTGGTTTCGTGCAGATGTCTTTTCCCAGTCCCGTGGGCTGGTTTTGTGGCCCCAGAATCTCGCCGGCACCGTTCGGCTGGGCACCTCGGGGGAAGGCAGCTTCCTCTGCTTGCTTATCTGGTGGAAAAGCCTGGCCCTGCTGCGCACTGAGAGCAGGCGAGAAAATACGAGCTTATCAGCAAGTCCAAATGCTGCTAATAAGAGCATGAACTCCCCCGAGGGGAAAAAAAATCAAATGATGCTGGAAACCCTGCCGGGTAGAAAGGCGCCTTTCCATAACTAGCTTCTGAAAGGCTGCAGCTGCTTCTCGGTTGTGGTCGAGTGCTTAATGAATGAAAATAACCTGCCGCTAATGAAGTTGTTGCAGCTGCCGGGTGGTTGCAGAATGGCCCCATGCTCTGCTGGAGCGCCGGCCGCTGCTGCGGCTCCTCCGAGGTTTGCCGCAGAGCCGGAGCTGGGGGCTCTGCCGGTCCCCAGCTGGTGTTTGCAGGCATCTGGTCGAGAAGTTTAAGTTAATAATCGTTTTTCTCCTTCCCTTCCATCCTAGGAAGCTTTGTAGTTTTTATTTTGCGAGTAGAGATCAAGAGCTGTGCAAACAGACGTGCAGGGTGATGGGCTGGTGGGAGGTGTCCCTGCCCATGGCAGGGGGTGGAACTCGATGGGCTTTAAGGTCCTTCCAACCCAAACCATCCTGGGATTCTACGACTTTGGGGAGTTTATCCCAAAATAAGTCCTGGAAGGAAATCATAAGCATCTTCAAAGGGCTCAAACAGGTTTTGCTGGGATTTATCCCTGAGTGGGAGGAACTATTGATCAGGGATGGAAGGATAGGAGGAGGGGGAACAGTTTTAAGCTGAAAGAGAGGAGATTGAGATAAGATATTAGGAAGAAATATTTAATTATGAGGGGGGTGAGGCACTGGAACAGATTGCCCAGAGCAGCTGTGGATGCCCCATCCCTGGAGGGGTTCAAGGCCAGGCTGGATGAGGCTTTGGGCAACCTGGGCTAGTGGGAGGTGTCCCTGCCCATGGCAGGGGGTGGGACTTGATGGTTTTTAAGGTCCCTTCCCACCCAAACTATTCTGGGATTTGATGATCTTGGCACCCAACACCTGGGAGCATCCCACAGACAGAATAGCTGCAGAGAGACCTCCCTCTGGCTCTCCAGGATGAGGTGTGGTGCTTGCAGAGCCTGTGACCGATCTTTCCTCCTCAGATGCTGTACGGTGACACCCTCAGTGCCCTTACAGACCTGCTGAAGAGCCTTCTGCAGAGGAACCTGACCCCCCATGGGCTGCAGGACATGTTTGCGGTAGGTGCAGCCTGGTGTCAGCGGGTTCTTCAGGGAGATGCGGGGATGCCGAGGTGCCTGCGGGCTGACCAGAGTGGCTTTGGATTAACTTTGGACCCAGACTGGGAATTAGTGAGGCTGGTCCTCGCTTCTCCAGGTGACTTGAGGTCCGGTGTGACCCCAATCCCCATCCTGCAGAGGTTGGGCACGCAGCGTGGCTGCTCTGCTGTGATGCTCGTGCTGCTGGGTTGGGGCAAGATCTCCAGGGGAGGGGAAGAAGCACACAGTTGCCTCTTGAAGGCTGCTGATGAGGGCTTTGGGAGCAGGACACACACATGCACATCCTCACCAGGAGGCACAGACCCAGACCTTACCACCCAGGATAAGGTGGTGGGGTCAGGACGTGGTTCCCCCAGCCCACGCTCGCACCACGGGTCGCTGGGCTGAAGGACGCCTTGGTTCCTGCTCTCCCGTCTGACATTTTTCCCCTGCAGCATTTAGGTCCCTGGATCAAGTCGAACAAGGAACACGAGCGGCAGCGAGCTGTGGAGGTCAGCGCTGCCTTGCTGGACTTCTACCTGAGCAAGCTGAACGTCAGCGTAAGTCAATGCAGAGCTCAAAAATCTTTCTTTCTGCTGCTGCCAGCCTTGCTGGGGCTCCTCCGTGTGTCCCTCCCCACCGGGTGGTCGGAAAGTGCCATCCTCACGTAGTGTCACCCACATTTGTCATCCCTACAGACCGTCATCCCCTTCTACAACCTGGGCGTCCTGATTGCACTCTTCTCCCCGCGCTGCTCGGACTCGCTGGCCAGCGTTCGCCAGCACGCCATCGACTGTGTCTACTCCCTGCTCTACATCCAGCTGTGCTATGAAGGTGGGTGAGGGTGGTTTTGGTGGCAGAGGGTGCTTTTGCTGCTGGGGTGGTTGGTGCTGGCAGCGGGAGCTCCACAGCCGTGGGCATCCCATCCCTCCGTGGTCGCAATCGCAGAGGATTGACCTGCAGACTGGTGGAGCAGGGCTGCCGGAGAACATCACGGAAGCGTTTGGGTTTCAGTCTCTCTCTCTCGGGTTTCTGAGCCTGGCTTTCAGGCTGGTGTTCTCCCTCTCTCCAGGAGAGGTCAGTCCTCCACTTTGGATGCTGTGAGTGGAGGCACTGNCCCCACCGGGTGGTCGGAAAGTGCCATCCTCACGTAGTGTCACCCACATTTGTCATCCCTACAGACCGTCATCCCCTTCTACAACCTGGGCGTCCTGATTGCACTCTTCTCCCCGCGCTGCTCGGACTCGCTGGCCAGCGTTCGCCAGCACGCCATCGACTGTGTCTACTCCCTGCTCTACATCCAGCTGTGCTATGAAGGTGGGTGAGGGTGGTTTTGGTGGCAGAGGGTGCTTTTGCTGCTGGGGTGGTTGGTGCCAGCAGCGGGAGCTTCACAGCCACGGGCATCCCATCCCTCCGTGGTCGCAATCGCAGAGGATTGACCTGCAGACTGGTGGAGCAGGGCTGCCGGAGAACATCACAGAAGCGTTTGGGTTTCAGTCTCTCGAGGGTTTCTGAGCCTGGCTTTCAGGCTGGCGTTCTCCCTCTCTCCAGGAGAGGTCAGTCCTCCACTTTGGATGCTGTGAGTGGAGGCACTGAGAAAATCCCAGCTCCTACGCTGCCAGGAGATGACTTTTGGGTCCTGCTCTCCAGAGCAGCATGGCTCGTTGCAGGGCAAGTGCTCCTGGCTCTTGGCAGCAGCTTGGGTTTCTTGGCTCCTTTCTGAAAGCTGGGCCAGCTCACGAGTGAAAAACCCGTCCGTCTGCAGTGTGTGGAGGTCTCTTTGGAGTGTAAAATACGAGAAATGTTGTTCATAGACTCATGGAAGGGTTTGGGTGGGAAGGGACCTTACAGCCCATCGAGTGTCACACCCTGCCGTGGGCAGGGACACCTCCCACTAGCCCAGCTGCCCCCCTCATCTCCCCTGTACCCCCTTTCAGTTCCCTGAATGCTCCCTCTGAACCCAGGTTTCGCCCGGGACCACCGAGATGAGATGGTGGAGGGGCTGAAAGCTCTGAAGAAAGGTCTGGAGGAGCCCGACTTCACCGTTCTCTTCCATACCTGCAACAACATCGCCATGGTAAGGGGGAGGGCAGGTCCTCCCGGCCTGGCTGGGGGATGCTCAGAGCAGCTCCCCCCCGGTGGGAAGCTGCTGGACCCCTCTTGGGGTGTGAGGGTCCTGGCGAGGACGGCTGTGCAGGCACTGGGGCTGCAGAGGAAAGCGGCAGGGACCCGTCTCCAGCTGTGCTGTGGCTCAGCACCTCTGGTCAGGGGTCCAACGGGCAGCCTGAGCTCTTCAGCTGTCAGTGGTCCCAGTGTTGGGGTGGAAAACTCTCTTTGCTCCAGATAATGCAAAGAGTTTCTGTCCAGGTCATCGAAAAACTCATGTGGTGGTGGTTTCTTCCACCCAAAAATTGCTCTGCTGGTGTCATTGAAGGGATGGCTCTCTTCAGAGAGTGACAAAAACCTGCTGCTGAACTCCTCTCACCCCCTCCCCAGGTGATCGGGCGACGCGTCCCCCCAGACCAGCTGATGAGCCTCCTGCTTGCGATGTTCGAGGGGCTGGCGGACCCTGATAAGAACTGTTCCCGAGCAGCCACTGTCATGATCAACACCCTCCTCAAGGAGCGTGGAGCTGTCCTGCAGGAGAAGGTGAGATGATGCTGCTGCTGCTCCAGCTGGGTCTTCATTGAATCCCAGAATAGTTTGGGTGGGAAGGGACCTTAAAGCCCATCCAGTGTCACCCCCTGCCATGGGCAGGGACACCTCCCACTAGCCCAGGTTGCCCAAAGCCTCATCCAGCCTGGCCTTGAACCCCTCCAGGGATGGGGCATCCACAGCTGCTCTGGGCAACCTGGGCCAGGGTCTCCCCATCTTTCCTGCAGTTCTGCCCCCCAGAAGTTCTGCCAGAAGCTCTCCCTGGAGCCTTCTCTTCTCCCGGCTGCACACCCCCAACTCTCTCAGCCTGTCCTCGCACGGGAGCTGCTCCAGCCTCACACCATCTCCGTGGCTCCTCTGGCCCCACTCCAACAGCTCCGTGTCTGTCCTGTGCTGAGGACCCCAGAGGTCGGGATCATCCCCCAACACCCCTGAGCCCTTCTCCTGGGGGCTGCTCTCCATCCATTCTCCTCCCAGCCTGTGTCTGGGCTGGGGGTTCTCCCCAGCCATGTGCAGGAACTTGCGCTTGAGAAGCTCAAGGGGGAAGGGCGGCATTTACCCCCTCTCTGAAGTGACTCTGCTGCATTTCTGGCCAGGGGAACACTTCCCCCAAAGCTTTCATGGGAACTGTCGTTCCTGACCTTCATCATTCCCTGCCTGTGGCAGGGGGGTTGGAACTCGATGATCTCTAAGGTCCCTTCCAACCCAAGCCATCCTGTGATTCTATCATTTCCCGTGGGCACGTGCGCTCTCCTCCTCATCCTCACCGTGGGGGAAATCTGCTGCGTGGCTGGAGGCAGCGGCTGCTGGAGAGCCTGGCTCTGCTCTGGCTCTCGCTGGGGTTGAGGAGTTCAGAGCAGCTCACTCTACCCCCCAAAAAGGGCTCAGGCTCCCTGGGAAACCTTCGCGAGCTCTTGGGGAGCCCGGGGTTCCTGGCTGGGCAGCCAGTCTGGATGCTTGCAGGGCTTAGAGGCGCTGGACACAGAAGGGTTTTTGGTTTAATCCCCTCCCTTTAGGGCTAAGCTCCCCTTTCTCTCGCAGTAATTGGAAACACCGGCTCTCCCGCTGCTCCTCGGGCTTGCTTTTTGCTCTGGAGCTTCTGCGAAAGCCCTGCTCCCTACCTCCGAGCCTCCATCCTCTGTGGGATCGCTCCAGCTGACGTGACTCACCTTTTTGCTCCGAGTCAGCCCGGCTCAGATCCTGAAATCTGAACCGACGCTAAGCCCCGGAGCTGGCGGGGCAGAGCCCCGCGCAGCTGGGGACAGAGCTCTCGGAGCTGCACGCTTAATCTCGGGGAATTTGCTGCCAGCCCTGGGCTGTGCGTGAACTTCCTCTTCGCCTTAATGTGGCGTTTTTATGGCTCACGCCGAGGTGTCTCCCCACGTTCAGCTCCGGTTCCTCCGAAGAACGCGCTTGCTGAGCTACTCAGCACGAGAGCCTTGCCAGGACGCTGTGGCTTGAGGATGAGTGTGTCCCTGCTGGGTCCCCTGTCCCCTGGGGACACCCCAAAGCCTCCTCCGTGTCCTGGCTGGCAGGGTGGGGAGCGATCCGTGACTTCCAGAGGGGTCTGTGGTTCTGAATCCTCCTGGAGCAGGGAGATAAACTGCCACGTTGTCTCCTAAAATCCTGTGACCTTCCCACCAAGGGGACGTGTCCTGACTGCAGGGGCAGTATGAGGGTGTCCCCAAGTGCTGGCTCCCCTCCCCTGGATGTCCCCATCTCCTCTGTCCCTCCCCTGGATGTCCCCATCTCCTCTGTCCCTCCCCTGGATGTTCCCATCTCATCTCCCCTCCCCTGGATGTCCCCATCTCCTCTGTCCCTCCCATGGATGTCCCCATCTCCTCTCCCCTCAGGTCCCCGACATCATGAGCATCATCCACAGCAAGCTGGAGGAGGTGGACGAGGAGCACGTCCGCAAGGCTGCCCAGCAGACCGTTTACATCCTGGCTGCCCAGCACAAGAGCCTGGTGGTCTCCAGCCTGCTGGGACACGCGCTGCCCTTCGACAGGTCCTGCCCCGCTCGGGGACCCAGCGTGCTCGCGCGGTGCCCACCCTTCGGCACAGCTTTTGCTGAACTTGCACCAAATCTTTTGGCTCCTTACCCCCGTAACCAGACCCTGCCAGGATTTCCTTTGCGCTCTTGAGGGTTTGCAAGGCTGCTTCCTGCCGGAGCTGCCTTTTGGGGGGCTACCTGGGCTTAGAGGCGTGGCTGGGGTGCTCGCTGCGGCTTTACGGAGCAGGACACCCACCCCAAAGCTGCTGAGCCTCGAGCCAATGTCACCCTCCTCCTTGTCCTCCTTGTAACTGCGTCCCTGCTGCGGCGTGCAGGCTCGCAAAGCCAACGGGGATGGACGGGAGCTCTCTGGCTGCTGCTTTTGGGGGACCTGGGGGGTTTTGGGGTTGCAGAGTGGCTCTAGGGGTGCCCAAGAGGGGCTGCTGGGGAGGATTGACAGTGCAGCCCCTGGTGTTGCGCGGTGCGGGGAGAGGGACCGCCGCTTGCCACTCCTCAAACAAGGGAGTGAGTCAACGAGGGCAGCCGGTGCTAACGCCGCGTCCCCCTCTCTCCTGTCCTGCAGCCACACGTGTGCCATGTGGCGGTCCCTGGCCACCGAGCCCACCCTCACCACCCAGATCCTGGAGCAGCTCCTGGAGAAGGTGAACAGGGACGTTCCGTACAAGGAGAGCAAGTGCTTCCTGCTGGGCAGCGGCTCTGAGCGCATCGCCACCCCGCTGCCCCTGGCCGTAAGTGTTGCCCTGGCTGTGCCGTTCCCTCACCCCAACACCTGGAATTTTTTTTTTTTCCCCATTTCCTTGGCTCGGGGTGGAATTTGTGCCAGGCGTGGGCTCTGGAAATAGCGTGTCGCTGTGTAATGCCTATTAGAGCTAATCCACCGGCTCGTAAAAACCCTCTCAGGTGTCCGTCCTCAAGGGAGGCCACTTTGCATTTTTATCCCTTCAGAAAAAAAAAAAATAAAAAAAAAAACCCCAGCTTGGCAGCTTTCTAAGCAGTAAAGCAGCTGTGAAAATTTCTTCCTCCCTCGGAAGGACCCCAACGCAGCTGGTGCAGAATCGGGCGTGCCGAGAGCGAGCCCCCCTCCCTTCCCCGCTGCTTTTAACACCCCTCCATCCGCCTTGCGCGGGGTAATTCCGGCTTTTTAAATTGGCTGGAATAGGGCTCTGCGAAGGGTTCCGTGCGCGTTGTCTTCCTGCCCGTAAAACCCGAGCTCTTGGCTCTGCTCTGCTTCCCCAGGTACACCCCAAACCCCCCCGAGGAGAGGGAAAAGCTCTGTCGGAGCCGCGTGCAGGATGCAGGGAGGCTCCGCCGGGGCAGATGCTGATGCTTTGTTAGATTTGGTGTTGCAGGAAAAAAAACCAAAACACAAACCCCAAACCCCTCTGGCTGGGTTATTTACTAACAGACACGGGCGTGGGGTGGGAGATCCCCTCCTAATCCTCGTCTCCCGCGCCTTCGCTCTCTCTCCCCAGGCCACATGTGCTCTGTATGAGATCATGTCTGCTCCGGAGGCTGGGGCAGCGGTGCTGGGACTCTACCCGTCGCTCTTTGTGACTCTCCTGCTGCGCCTCAGCTGCACCGTGGGTGTCCAGCTACCGAAGAACCTGCAGAGCAGGGAGAGGAGGAGCAGCAGCTGCCCCGGCGCGGCCCCCCGCACCCTCCATCCCTGCAGGTACGGCACGGCCGCCGCGGCGGGCGCGGGGAACGCGCCTGACCCGCCATGTGGAACTCATTCTTTTTGTTTGTAAAAACACCGTAGCGTGTGCTGTGGTAATAACGCCCCCGGCTGTAACGCCTGAGCTATGATGGCCTGACCTCTGCTGTGGTTTGGG
>VZTO01003179.1:70917-81849 GCA_013400615.1 Syrrhaptes paradoxus | reverse complement strand
TTTTTTTTTTTGGTGTTTTCTTCGGCAGAACACAATCTCTAAATTGGGAAGCATTAAATCAGCTGCCTCTGCAGCTGAAATGCAAAATGTGGTTTTGCAGAGCTCGGGAAGCTGCCGGTGCCAGAGCCCGGGTTAGGTTCCCAAAAAAAAATCCCCGCTGGCTTCGGGAGCGGGTCTCGGTCTCAGCAGGACCCCCCGGGGCTGGTTGGGCACGGCGGAGGCGAAGGAGCATTTCCTGGGGAGGGACGATGGCTCTGCTGCCGTGCAGGGGGAGCTGGAAAAAGCAAAATTTTTGGCTTCATGACGGCGATGGGCTGCAGTGTGTCTTGGTCACGCCGAATCACTGCCTGTCAAGCCAATGGAGGCAAGCCGTGATGCCACCATCCCCTGTGTCGAGGTGGCAGTGCCAAGCCACTGCGTCCGGCTTGTCCGTCAGTGCTGGGGACAGACCCAGGGGTCTGGGGGAGCACTGGGGTCCCAAACAGCCGCTCTCCAGCTGCTGGTTTTGGCAGCTGGTCCCAGTACCTGCTTCGGGGGATGCTCCCGGGTTGTTCTGCTCCAGCTTGTGGGGCTGCTCTGGCAGAGGGCTTAGAAATGAGCGGCGTTGCCCGTCCCCAGCTTTAACGAGCTTTTACATCCTCTGTGTGCATCTGCGGTGCCGAGGGGCTCCGTGAAGGTGGGATTTCCCGTCCTGTGTGGAGGGGTGCTGCTGGCACGAGCTTGGCTGGGTCGTTTGGGCTTCGCAGAATCACAGCTTGAGCAAAACCCCAAAGATTTGGCTCTCTCCAGCCAAGACATGACTGTTTTATTGTCACAGGTGGGTAAGTAGCCCTCGGAGGGCAGCAGAAATACCCTGGTCCCCTTCGGGCTTGGCTCACGTTGGCCAGGATGGGGCCTCACACGATGCTTTCTGTACGACTGTGGGATGGAGTAGCCGCTTTCCGGGGTCGTTGCATCTTCTGGTCTTGGAAAATTCCTTCAAATAGCTGCCGGGCAGGCAGTGGGGTGACACCAGCAGTTTCCTGGAAGCTGAGATCAGCAGCTTTAGAAAAAGTGCCTTCAGTTCCCCAGCCTCTCGCTTCTGGATTTTACAAGAGTGGGGACGTAAAAGGGATTTCTCTGTTCTGAGAGAACGGGTCCTGTCGATGTTCACGGGGCTCCGGATTCTTGCAGGCATTGCTGGTGTGAAGTGCTGCTTCTCTCTGCCCTGATTTTCTATTTTATCCTCTTGGGGGTCTTCAGACCTGGAGGTTTGGTTTTTTTTACAGGCTATTATTAGTCTCAGGGGGGGAAAATAAAAAAAAACAGCCTGGAGGAGCCCCCAGAGACAAAGCAACAGTGAGCAAAAAGGGCTGGAGCATCACTTGACAGTTCGTTTGTCAAATCCCAGCAGTGGAGAAAGGATGTTTCCTTCCCCGGAGCGGAGCGTTGGGCACACCGAGCAGTACCCCGTCTTCATCTCAGAACGCTGCTGCGTGCACGGACGGGACTTCTCCAGCGAGATGGCGAGCAGGTCGTTAGGTGGGAGGGCCAGGCTGTCTGATTGGGGTTTTATTTAGACCACGTTAGAAGAAAATTAAATGAAGTCAATGCGTTGGAGAAGCGGGTTGGTCACGGCCGGCCATGGGTTGCCGTGTGGCTCCCCAAGTTTTTGGGGCACTCGCCACGTCCCCTCAGGTGCCTGGCACAGCGCAGGCTGCGGTCCAGGATGGCTTTGTGTGGATTTCCCCCGAGGGGAGCGGATGCTTGTCCTCTCTTTGCGGCTTTGGGCTTGTGCAGCCAGAACTGTCTGTTCTCATCGTGCTCTTCCCCCTTAACGACTCCTGGAAAACGAGGCACCGGCAGATCCTGGCCAGACCCCGGAGCAGAACATGGAGAAGGAAACTGGAAGCAACTGGTTGCCTCCCAGGGAAGGAGACAGAGGAGCCAGCGACGCCTGCTCTTCCTCCAAAAGCCTCTGCACTCCAAAAATCATTGGGGACACAAACCAGAATGTGCTGAATTATTGCCACGGCTCCGTGGGGACAGACAAGCCTGTGGGCGTCCCCACCGCTGGCCCAGGCTCCTCTCGGGGAACCATCAGGGTGCCCTGGGCTCGTTTTTGGGGAAAAGCCGACGTGCCAGGAACCAGCAGCTCTTGGACACCCGCATCCCCCATGAGGGATGGAGGAGCCCCAGCTCTGCCTGAGCCCAGCTCCCTCCCGCGGATCGAGGCACCCAGCTTGATACTGGGCTTTACTGGGTGAAACTGGGCAGGGGCTTTTTCGCTGGTCCAAGCTCACGGCTTGCATCACCGGGGCTTGTCCAAATGCGGGGTGTGCCGGCGATGCTCCACTTCACTCCCTGGGAACCGCAGCCACGGGGTTGTACGCTGGAAAAAAGGGGGAAAAAGGGAAGAAAGAGAAAAAGGCTCCCTGGACACGGCCGCTGTGCTGGGTTCTTGGTGCTCCTTCGCAAATCTCCCCAATGTCTCACAGGCGTTGGTCCGGAGCAGCCGTGTCCTGGCTGTGCATTGCAGCTGCACATCCCTGGAGCCATTGCTGGCTTTTGGGGAGTGGGGAGAGGGGCTGTGTCCCACCAGCTCCGGGCAGAATCCCAGGGGACTGAGTGGAGGGACAGGGAATGGTGCCGGGTTCTGCTCCCAGCCCCAGTTGCGCTCTTGCCATGCAGGTCGCCGTGGCGGAGCATCCATGAAGTCATCGCTGATGGATGGAGAGGGAACGGTCTTTGTCCAATGCGCAGCAAAAAAAAAAAAAAAAAAAAAAAGTCGGGGATGTGAAATTCCAGCCTCGTCCCAGGAGCTGGTTACAATATCAAAGTAATTTCCTGTCCGCGTTTTGGATTCGGAGGCTTTCACGATATTTTAAATGCCAAAGAGAGATGGTCAAGGTGAATATGATCGCTCGGCAGGAAAGGGAGGCTGGAGGACACAGGCTTTGGGTGGAAAGGAAGGAAGTGGCTACGGGACGTGGTGGAAAAAGCAAACGTGGGGAATGAGCGGCTTTAAGCAGCTGGCTCGCAGCACTGACCCGCCAGGCTCGCTCTGAGCTTTTTGGCTCTTTTTGAGGAGCGGGAGAGCCCTGAGCTGCAGGCTGGGAGCTGAAACCTCGGGGAGGTTGGGAATGCCACAGCCAGCATGTGGGGGTTTGCTGGGAAGGGTCCCTTCCAAGGAGGCACCAGGGGGCACTGGGCTGGAGCCGGGACATTGCCCGTCAGATCTCATCCACAACGGGCTGGAGGGACGTTCGTTAGCCATCACTGGACCCTCTTGTCCATCAGGATCTGCCAAGAGGCTTTTTTTTCTTGCTCTTTTCTTATGGTGCAAGAAATAAATCCCGCTGCAAGAAAATAAATCCCATGGCAGCTTTCTCGGATTAAATGACAGGTTGGCTTGTACAGAAGCTTTGGGGTTTGAGGCTTAGGGAGTTTCCTTGCCCTGCAGAAGGGTGAGAACCCCAGGAATGGGCTGTGAGGACCGGAGATGTGCCAGATATCACACCAGGATTAGGTCAACCTTGTCTTGGGGCAGGGAGTGCAGCTCCATCTCTTCTGGGGCTGGACAGATTGAATGCCCGGTGCTGTGACGGAGCATGGTGACAATTTCCACCCTCAGGAGAGTGAACTCATGGGGATGGACACGCTGGAGGCAGAGGTACAGCCGCGTATCTGCTGAGCACTGGCGCTGGAACCTGCACAGAGCAATGCGGCGTTGGACCCATTTCACAGGACCGCACCACTGAGGCAGCGTCTCCTGCTCCGAATGGGCGGTGGAATGTGGAATGGACACCGAACCTCCTCGCTAAACCAACCTCCACAATGGAAAAGGAGCCTGGGGTTATTCCAGAAGGGATATTTGAGGTCAGAGACTCGTTCCATGGAAGAACCTCTAAATGGAGAGGTTTGTACGGCACTTTGCAAATTTGGCCATGGCTCATGGAGAGGCAGTGGTGCGGCCGGCTCGGGGGAGCTGCACATGCCGCAGCAGCTTGAGCTGCCTCCAGCTGAAAACTGGTTGAAAAAAACTCCAAAGACCAGTATGACTGGACTCCAAACCAGTAAAACCAGGACTGTTACGTATCCCAGCAGATTGGTGTGCACAGATGGTGGAAGGATCCTTCTGCCTGAGGTTTTCTTTAATTAGTAATTAATTCCTCCTTGCCTCGTAGTTGTCATGATGCAGGGATGCTCAAAGCATCCTGGATGACTCTCTGCCAGTCTGGGCTGAAAGTCCTTCCGTTGTTAGTCGCAACTTTGGCCACGCAAGAGGCGCGATTAGACGCTCTTTGTTAAGCCAAGCTGGGTGTGGGGGGCTCTGGCTCTGCTGGGGGCGTGACGGTCCCTCCCAGCACCGGTCCCTTGTCACCACAGCCTGGCCCATCCCAATGAGAAGCTGAAATAGCACAAGCCCAGCTCATGAGCGGAAAGAACTTCACGTTGAGCCGCTCTCGCTAAATTCTGTTTTCTTTGGGCGGGCGGTAGCGACATTCCTCTCGCTCGTATTGAAGGCTGAGATTTATCCATTGCTAATATTTGTTTTGTTTTGACAGGATAACGTATGTTTCCCATATGTTGCTCTGTGCTCACAGCAAAATAATCCCTACCTATAAAACATTAATGCAAAAAAAAAAAAAAAAAACCCAAAAAAAACCCCCCCCTTCAAGTCGCCCCCCCCCCCCTTCCCTTCCCCCCCNGAGACGCTGAAGATGATGCTGGTGCGAGGTGGCAGCGAGGAGGTGGCCCGAGCTGTGGGCAGTGCCGGCGCCTGGGACCTGATGGCGAGTCTCGAGAGGCACCACGACGGCATCGCTGTGCTTGCCGGGTGAGAGCCCACGCCGCGTATCCGCGATCTCTTCTGATTTCGGTGCGAGAGCCGTGCTGCAGCTGGTGGGTGCGGGACAGGAGGGGGTGTGATGCCTCCAAGCTCACCAAGGGTCTTGCCAGCGTCACCCAGTGTCACCGAGGGGCTGGTGGGAGTCTCTGCCATGCCACTGCAGTGTAGCCGGCTCTGTCCCCAGCCCAGGGGGGATGTGCTATGGTCCTGGGAGTGCGGTGGGGCTGGATGCCACCGGTGCCCACCGTTGTCCCCACTGCAGCGNATCCGCGATCTCTTCTAATTTCGGTGCGAGAGCCGTGCTGCAGCTGGTGGGTGCGGGACAGGAGGGGGTGTGATGCCTCCAAGCCCACCAAGGGTCTTGCCAGCGTCACCCAGTGTCACCGAGGGGCTGGTGGGAGTCTCTGCCATGCCACTGCGGTGTAGCCGGCTCTGTCCCCAGCCCAGGGGGGATGTGCTATGGTCCTGGGAGTGTGGTGGCACCGTTGTCCCCACTGCAGCATGCCTGCTGTCTCTGCTGCAGCATGGGTGCCATTGTCCCCGCTGCGGCGTGCTGAGCCATCGTCCCCACTGTGGCTTGCGTGCCATTGTCCTTGCTGCAGCGATGCCATCGTCCCTGCTGTGGCGTGCCTGCCACTGTCCCCGCTGTGCTTTGTGTGCCATTGTCCCCGCTTCAGCGTGCCATCGTCCCCACCGAGGCATGTGTGCTGTCATCCCTGCTGCCGCATACTTGCCATTGTCCCCACTGCAGCATGTATGCCACTGTCCCCGCTGCGGTGTGCGTGCCATCGTTCCCGCTGCTCTCGGCTGGTTCCCTGTGCTCCTGCCAGCGCTCACCCTCGCCGTTCCCGTCCAGCCGAGGTCTGACGGACACAGAAAGCTCTCGGATGGATTATTTTTTTTTTCCTTTTGCTGCTGCTGGAGTGTCTCTGTGCTTCACCAACTACCTTTGTGGCTACCGAACCTCCTGCCAACAGCCGCGGCTAGACTGCAGCGCCCGCGGTCCGGTTCGGCGGAGCCTGGTTCAGCTGGGGACTTCGCCATCCCTCCACCCAGCTCCACGAATAGCTCTTGGCCAGCTGCGGCGGAGACGAGCGCTTTGGGATTTTCCACTATTTGCAAAAAAAAAAAAAAAAATTATTAAACCTCCCAAACACTTAAGCATCTCATCCAAAACAAAACTCGTTCCTCCTGGCCAGGATCTTTGCTGGGGTGTCCGGCGCGTGCTTCCTTCCCAGATGGGCAGGTGGCAGGAGGGGACGATGCCACCAGCTTTTTTTTGTCCTGGATGTCATCGTGCAGGCAGCAACCATGCTATGGGCAGCGCAGGCGGCTCCGGTCGCTCCACGTGCGCTTTGCGCACGTGGAGCGACCGGAGCCGCCTGCGCTGCCCCTGATGCATCCCCCCTCGGGATGCTGAGCCCATGCTGTTGATTTTCGTAGGGCGATGGCACGCTACGCCGGCCCCCGGCTGCCCCTGATCGTGAAGAACCTCGTCCCAACGTTGAGCAGCGTCTTCGACAGCCAGAGGATCACCACCACCGCCTTCTTCGCTGAGGTGAGCTTGGGGGGCACCGCTGCTGGATGGATCCTGTCTGGCTGTCTTTTCCTGCCCATCCGTCCATCTTTGCCTTTCCGTCTGTCTTTCCCTGCCCGTCCATCTGTCTTTTCCTTCCTGTCTGTCCGTCTTTGCCTGCTCATCTATCCCATCTTTCCCTGCTTGTCCTTCCCTGCCCATCTGTCTGTCCTTCCTTGCCCATCCATCCCTCTTTCCCTGCTCATCCATTCCGTCTTTCCCTGCCTGTCTGTCTTTCCCTGCCTGTCTGTCTTTCCCTGCCCATCCATCTGTCTTTCCCTGCCTGTCTGTCTTTCCATGCCCATCTGTCCATCCATCCTTCCTTGCCCATCCATCCATCCATCCAGCTTTCCCTGCCTGTCCATCCAGCTTTCCCTGTCCCTCCATCTTTTCCTTCCTGTCCATCTTTCCCTGCCCGTCCATCCCACCTTTCCCTTCCTATCCGGGGAGCAGCGGGACTGAGTGTCCAGCCAGCAGCCCTCTGCCCGTCCCGTCGCCTCCCCGACCCTCTGCTCGAGGAGGGATGGCAGCGAGGCGATCGCTGCCGTCCAACTCTGAACGCATCCCTGCCATGAGCCAGCAAACCGTGGCTGCGTCCTGACGTACCACCCGCAGGAATGAGGTGACTCAAGTCCTTTCCCCGCGCGCGGCCAGCAGACTGTAACCCCATCGCTCCGGCCGGCCCCGTTCCAGCCGCCCCGGGAGCTTGTGTTACATAAAGGAGCACCTCATGCCAGCACCGCTGAGCTCGAGCCCCGCTCAGAAACCACCTTTGAAATTCTCAGCTGCTGAAGCAGCCTGGGCTGAGGGCGCTGGTTTGATTTGCTGTTTGGCTGGGGGAGCTGCCGGCCCCGGCTCTTGGAGCCCAGCCCAGAATCTGCTTTAGTTTTGGAGTGCGGTCGAGCTCTCCGCGTCCTTCAAGGGTTTAAAATAGCAGCTTTGCCTCACCGTGGAGCTGCAGGGGAAGGAAGCGAATGCCTGTGTCTCCCTCTCGCAAAAAACTGATGAGGTGAGAGCTCGGTCCCCCTGCTCCCGCCCGTGCCAGTGACGGAGATGACAGAGGGGAAGCCAGGAGGGGGATGCAGCCGCAGAACCATGGGCAGATTGGGGCCACTGTGTGGCTGCCTCGGTTTCCCCAACCTCCGCAGAGTCCCCAGGACGGCTGTCACCGCCTTGTCCCAGTGGGATGGGGGGCTCCGTGCCAGCCCCCGGGACCCCATGGGGTCCAGCCCCTGGAGCAGGTTCTGGGGTGCCAGGTCTCACGTTGTGGGGTCCCTCTCAGTCCCAGGGCTCTTGGTGTCTCTACCGCAGTGGCAGGTGACAGTGGGCACACGGGGGGAGCCCCCCACTGCAGCCAGAGCCTGGAGCAGCCCCCTGACTGCCTGTCCTGGGGCTGGCGGCCGTGGGGAGCAAAGCTGAACCCCGGAGCCACCGCGCCGGCACCTGTTAACCTGGAAAAGTCCCTTCGGCGCTGGGCTCCTGCTGACCCCTCTGGCAGGAGCCGTCTGGGGACAGCCAGCAGCGCTCCTTGGAGCACGTCCTGCTTCCATCCGAGGCTCTCCCTGGGTCCAGAGCTCCCGGCACTGCTTGGAACGCTCCGGGAACAAGGAGCTGCTCACAAAGAGCTCCACTTCTGCGGCTGGGGATGCTCCTGGGGCTCCGGGGAACACGGTGGCTCCAGGTGGCCCCGTGGGGCTCAGGAAGAGCAGCCCAGGGGATGCGCTTTGGCCCCTCCATCCCTGTAAACATCCCAATTTCTTCCTAGCCCCCCACATCTCACCTGGCAGGCGATCTTGGGGGCAAGAGTTTAGCTTTTGGGCAGGTTTTGTGGGTTTCTCCCGGCTGTCGGTGCTCACCCAGGCTTCCCACTTCTTCCCAACTTGGGGTCCTTGGTTTTTTTCCATTTAGATGTCACAAATTATTGCAAATTCCCCCCCAAAAAAGTGCCTGCCCTGGGTGCTCAGAGGTCAAGGGCTTCCCCCAGCCCATGCTCGGCATGGCATGGATAGGGAGTGAGGGTCTGGGGGGAGCCGGGGGGTAAATCTAGTCTGCTGGAAGCATCTGAAACGCAGACATCGTCTTGCTGGTGGGTTGCGGGGTCTTTGTCCGGGTGGTGCTGAGGCTCTTCTTCTGCATCAGCTCCTCAACAGCAACGTGGTGAACGACCTGCTGCTGCTGGAGACCGTGATGGACAACATGATGGGGAGGCAGAAGGACGCCTGCGTGCTGGTGCGGATGCTGGCTCTGCGCGGGTTGGGCAACATCGCCTCTGGCTCGCCCGAAAAGGTGAGAGTGGACCCCGCACCGCTCAAGCGGAGGGTCCTGGGCAGGGCTGGTGGGGAGGAGGGAGCACGGAGACACTGGGAGCTGCCGCTTGGCAAAGACGGGGTGTCAATGCCGGCCACACCCTTACCTTGGTGACAGCACCTCCAGACTGAGGTGGCAGCTGTCCTGTGCGTCACCACTGGTACAGACAGGCACCAGGGACTCCTCTGGTTCTGACTTTTCACTGCTTGAGGAGACACCGCTGGTGTTGTGGTTTTGACCTGTGGCAGCAAAACACCCTAACAGCCGCTCACTCACCCTCTGCCTTCCTGGGGATGGGGAGAGAATTAAAGGGGGAAAGGGAAAAGAGGCTCGTGGGGGGAGATAAGAACAATTTAAGAATTAAACAATTATAATGATAATAGTGATATATACAAATATATAAAAGAGTGACACACAGTGATGTTGCTCACCACCCGATAACCAAGGCTCAGCCCTTTCCTGGCCAATGATCCCAAAGCACGGAGAGTCCCAAAACCACAATCCCAGAATGGAGAGAAGAGCCCGAGGGTCTGAGACGACCCTAAGAGAGGGCAACCCCAAGAGAGACGACCCAGAGCAGCAGAGAGTGCTTCCGGACACCCCTCGCCTCTCTCCTGGCCATGCCGGGCATGGGATGGAACAGACCATCGGCCAGTTTGGGTCTCGGTCCCAAACCTGAGGTGGAATCCTGGGCTGGGAACTGGGGCTGTGCTCCCTCCCAGCTTCTCCTGCCCCTGCAGACACTGCCCCAGCAGAGAAGCTGGAAAGTCCTCGACCATCCTGCAGCTCCAGTGGATTTCTGGCTGCAAATGGCTCCGTTTGAGCAAAGTGATGCTCTGTCCCGACGCCGGGGCGCAGGTGGGCAGGAGTCGGTGTCCCGCTCTCTGAAGCGCAGAGGTCAGAGCGGTTTGTGCCGGTGGCACATCCATGGGGCAGCACATGGACCCCGCAGCC
This sequence comes from Syrrhaptes paradoxus, assembly GCA_013400615.1. Lineage (NCBI taxonomy): Eukaryota > Metazoa > Chordata > Aves > Pterocliformes > Pteroclidae > Syrrhaptes > Syrrhaptes paradoxus. The sequence continues at coordinate 72,181 of VZTO01003179.1, read as the reverse complement.
CTCCGGACCCCACGGCTGCTTGGCGGCAGTGGGGGGCTCGGCCGGCAGCCCAGCCTCCCGGATCATGCTGCTGATGCTCCCGACCCTGCTCTGCCCGGACATCCCAGAGTGATGCTGACTCGGCGAGGGGCTGGGCTGGCTCCGGCATCCCGGGTGGCTTGGGGACAGCCGTCCATCCTTGTCCCTTCCCAGCCATGGTGGGTTCCACTGTGTAGTTTGCCAAGTCAAGGGCTCAGAATTAAGCGACGGCGGACTTAACGTGGTTTATCCAAACTCCGTTTCCCCTTCGCTGTGTACCCACTGGCTCTAATTACGCCGTGAAACCCTGTGTTGATGATGATGATGATGATGATGGTGAATACTGCGGTGAGCTGTTCCCCTGCACAACAACCAGCCTGTGCCGAAGATGCTTTGCCCGCGGCAGTCGTGATTTCCATCTCCTTCCAGCCCCTTCTGGCTGGAAACGCGATGGGGGACGGGAGCCTGTGCCCAGGGGACATGTCCCTGCCAGGCTGGCCCCCAGGGACCCCATTTTTGCCGTTTCCCTCGCAGGTGCGGAAGCACGGCGCCAAGCTCCTGGCGTCGATGGTGAACGGGATGGACGACAAAGACGATCCCCACAACCTGGTCGCACTGGAGGCCATGTCCAGCCTCTCCAAGCTCCTGGATCACGTGGAGGAGAGAGACATCCAGTCCATGCTCCTGCACATCGCCATCAGGATCCGGCCCTTCTTCGACAACGTAAGGCTGCCGCGAGCTCCTGCGTGTCCAGGATGGCTTCTGCGCCACGCTGGAGCGTGCCAAACGCTGGGAATGTGTGTGGGTGCAGCAGGATTCTGCTGGGATGCTGCAGGAATCTGCTGGGATGCTGCAGGCACGTCCTGGGGCGCAGGCAGGGCTGTGGGGAGGAGGTCGGGGCTCCACGTCCCAGCTGGGAGCTCAGCACCGGCTGCGGTTGGACCTGCAGCAGGTGGGATGCGGAGGTGCCCGTCGTGGGGTCTGCTCCAGCCTCGGCTTCTCCTGGGGAGCCGGCAGCTCTGGGTGCCCTGGGGCAGGAGCAGGGACAGGGGGAGCAGAGATGTCCCCTGCAGGGGGATGCCCGGGGGCTTTTCCTGCCTTTAGGGGTCTCTGGTCATCCCCAAAATCCCTCCAGCATCACTGCAGGGACGCTCGATGCTTTTCCTGCTCGCTCCAGCTGATGGGGACCCTGGAGCAGCAGGCGGGGATGATGGGGGTGGAAATTTGGGATGAAGAGATGGGGTGC